>CM060955.1:121417388-121674888 GCA_030765055.1 Mantis religiosa | reverse complement strand
ATTATTATTATTATTATTATTATTATTATTATTATTATTATTATTATTATTATTATTATTATTATTATTATTATTATTATTATTATTATTATTATTATTATTATTATTATTATTATTATTATTATTATTATTATTATTATTATTATTATTATTATTATTATTATTATTATTATTATTATTATTATTATTATTCAGACTTTCAGTGCCATTATGCGATTAAGCTGGGGCTGCTTGAAGATTTTCAAGAAAATCCTCCACTCAAACTACCCTTTACTGGCAAGTCCAAAGCTTTCTGGGAAAAAATGAACAACAACATTTTTCGGAAAGTTATTCCAATAAAAGGGCACTCGCGTGAAGTTGTGTAGTTCGAAAAAGAAAGACAGAATGGGGACCTCTAATAGTTGTGGACAATAGTAGCAGTAACAGACGTGCTGATTATAGCGATTGGGAAATGAATAGTGCTTTCCAGTATTTTATTTTTACTAAAAAAATGTATATCGGGACCTCCCGAATTCAGGCTTATGTTTCCTTGTTTCCTGCTAAGTTGTTTATTTGCCAATCTTTCTGTTTTTCTTTTTGGTTTCACACATAAACATCCATGCCTTAGGTGCTACTTGAATCTGCAACTGTCTGCACGGAAGAACAACAAAAACATTCACTACAGTGACAACGGCTACAAGAGATTTGAATAAAATCAAATTGCACGAATGGCTGTTGTATCTAGTAAGCTGTAATTGAGGTACCTTCGCATTCATTTTGTCTAGCGTTTGCATTTTGTTACAGCCAAATGAACAAGAACTTAAGCCTTTTAACGACTCTCTTGTAATAATTGTCATAACTAGCTATCCAGCACCCTTAAGATCGCCCCCTATGATTATTATTTATTTAATAATAAATTCTGGCACAAGTATTAAATGAAATATAACGAGGAGTATGTTCAAACGTTTAAAATTGAATTTTATTCTCTTTTTGTATTATTTTCTTAACCTGTTATTATCCATTACTCTGTGTTATCAAGGGTGATTCCTGAAGCTTGCGTGGCACATGAACATGTTCCTGCCAGACTTACGGTCAAGACGTTGGCGGTGACACCATTGCGTTGGTTGAAATGTAAATCACCAACCAAGGATGCGCATCTTGTTTCTGACCATTGGTTTTTGCCATCAAGCTTGCTTGGTAAAAAGCTTTATTTGTGTTAGCTAAAGAAAATACAAAATCGCAGTACTCATACACTTAGTTTTTCTAGTGTAAGCGAACTTCTCTTTTAATGGTCGCCTCTGCTGCTGACAATGTAAATCACAAGGGTAAACAATGTTTAATTTTAAGCATTACCAAGTAAAAATGACCAGTGTTATTTAACAAAATGCCTGAAAAGTCTACATTTTCACTTACTGATAACTGACTTATTTCTCACTTCTCAACACAGCGTATTAGTTTTCCTGTAGGTACCATTAGAACTACCACATGTACTACTAAGGTAGCCGTGATAGTTACTAACTGCCGCAAATTTCCCTATACCTTCGCCGCATCACTCGACCTTATCATTATGGTATATGACGTCATTTCGTGCCAAATTCGAAGTGGTACGGATTCCTAGAATAGTAACATAATAGTACTCGAAACTGACAACTTGTGGTCGCTTCCTTCAGCTTCTATGGTTTCCTGTTGTTAAGCAAGACAGTTCATTGCGTTTTGAAGAACAATAAGCATGACTACATCAAGGATGTACAAACAATTTAAAATCATATTCTCTCCAATTTTCAAGGCAGTGCCATAGCACGGAGACACTAGCCACTCCTGTATAAAGGTTGGCAGATAAAAACAAATTTGCAATTGAAACAGTATAACGTATCTCAGAATATAATTGGCATAATACAAATAGTAAATGAAAGCAGTGACGTTAAACGCTACCCAAGTTAAACACAAGGTATAGTGGAAGTATTCCCTATTAAGACGTCTATCGATGAAAGAAGTGGGTTTACTTTGTTATCGACGAAATGCCAAGGAACTAATTACTTAGGTTCAAAGATGTAAAATAACCACAAGAGTGAATGTTATATTTGGAGGTCATGTGTTAAACAGCAGTGAAGTTAATGATACAATAAACTTTACATTGTGGCACAAAGGTGCCTCTAATGACCAAATTAATATCAGCTTTCCGAGTTCCCATATCTAATCGAAGACAAAATTCAAATTATTTGAGAGTAAATGAATAATTTTGGACGTTTACAATGTGGTTGCATCTAAATGAATACAGAGAAAAATGTACTTTTATTACTATTACGTGTGTGTGTACAACGCAAAGCAACTAGATGAATCAAAAATAAATTTAGGCCAATAGGAAACATGCCCAGTAAAAATATTGCTGTGGGTGTCAGTATTTTATTTGAGCACTTGTACTTCTTGGCAAAAAGTAATTGTAGTAATTCTATTTATGCAATACAAATGCAGAATATTTTATAAATAAGGTTAGACATTTTCAGGGAAATAACTCAAAGAGGTTTTCCATGTACTCTTAATCGGTAAATGCAGGTGTAATCTGGATTTCCGTGGTTAGAATGTACTTTCAGTTTTATATACCTCAACGGCTTTGTTGTACGTTTCTGTAAAGTAAGAAATATTAATATTAGTAAGTAATCTATTTGCATAGGACACATGTCTTTAATAATTGGTTAAGCATAAATATAATTACCTCAGTTAGAAACTGCTGCCATGGTTTCTCATTAATGTTGTATATATACTTGCCAAGAAGTAAATTGTTTTTGTCATGAGGACTTACCATGCCCTGAAAGATAAAGAGATATATCCTTTTATAAAGTACTGCAATCTTTGTTCTAGTCGTAGATCGCTTCAATTACTGGAGTAGTTGTAAGAGGATATGCTGCTTATTTTCTATTGTAAATTGTATAATAATGAAGGAGTAACATTAATTAAATTTACTGAATGTTAATGAAATATTAAAAAAATGGTTTAAAAATGAAGTGAAGTGAAATAGAATAAAAAATAATTACTTAATTACATAATGGTTGCATTTAAAACGTAGAGTCCAGAAAGTAAGTTCTGTTTCAATTTATCTCCGCTGCAGCGCTGCGATCGCAGTTCTGCACATGCGCGGTAGACGCTCTGTATCAAGGAGAAGAAACGTGTGCCATTGTCAGATCGCTGTTAGCCACGTACGCTTTGTTGTGCTTGTTTACAATGTCGGTGTTGATTGAAAATCCCGCCGCTTGTGAAATCAGATCTGTTATTCGTTTTCTGAATGCTAGGAAAGTGAAACCAATTTAAATATATCGGCAAATTTGCGATGTCAAAAGGTGTTGTGTTTCTTCACGACAACGCACGACCACACACTGCAAATGCGACGAAAAACATCCTACAGGTATTTGGCTGGGGCGTGTTTGACCACCTCCCGTACAGCCCTGACCTCGCTCCTAGCGACTTTCATCTTCTTTTGCATCTCAAATATTTCCTTGGCGGTCAACACTTCAATGAGGAAGAGCTGAAAGAAAATGGTTCCATCTGGTTGAAGACACAGGCGGCAAACTTCTATGAAGAAGGTATACAAAAACTTGTGCCTCGCTATGACAAATGCCCGCAAAATTTCGGCAGTTATGTGCTAAAGTAGTTTAAGTGTTGTAGAACTTTGTGCAATAAATCATTTTTCTGTATCTGTACACAATTTAATTTTATTACCAAACAGAACTTACTTTCTGGAGGTACTTCGTATTAATGGTAAAAGAACATAAATTGAAAAAGGTTCAATAAATTATATCACAATATATGTACGGGCATATCTACCAAAGTATAAGAATTATCTAAGCACCGATCCATTTTCGTTAATGGGTTATTGGCCATTACAGCAAAAATAAGGATTTAATTCAGTCTATGTTGGTAAATTTTGACGAAATTAGGAATATTCCAAGTCATGCCATTTCAAATAAATTGAATATAGTAATAGAAAGCAAAAGAAACATGAATAAACAATCACATTAGAGGAAAGCACACCATTAAATACAACGTATATTGAAACTAATAAACATTTTAAGCAATAGAATACCAGCTCGTCTATTTTTTACACATTTTAAACAGCGAATAATTGGTATGTTTGTAACTTAATATTTCAATTTACAGGTACATGTTCTTATTATTAGATATCGAATTTATATGCACAAAAGTTGTGCACTAAAAGTATGTAAAATATACACTGAAAAAACCTCATGCAGTTAACATGTATGATTTGTAGAACCTACGCTTATGATCTTAATGTCTTCCAAAGTAAATATAGGACGTCTGTTGGTTAGTATGAGTTTATATGAATATATTAAATAATTAAATTATTAAAATTTTTATTATTAAATTAATTAAAATATATTAAATATGAATTTTTCTCCGACCAAGATAATTCCCCATCTTCCCCAGAGTCTGGAAGTATGAATGAAAGTGTGAATTTGTACGTGATCTAATGATTAAAAACCAAAGATAACGAGTTAACACCTTCCGTATGTTCCAAAGGAGAACGGGCGCCGATATGACCATAGTAGTTAAAGACGGGGTATAAATGGAACAAGGAAAAAAATAATTTGTTTTATTACACAATTGACAAAAAATAGAAAAAGAAAGAAGGGAAGAAAGAGAGAGCAAAAAGGAAGAAAGGAAAGAAGGAAATAAAGCAAGAAAGGAAGGAGAGAAAGGAAGAAAGAGAAAAAGAAAGAAAGAGAGAAAGAAAGAAAGGAGAGAAAGGAAATAATAAACAAACAAACAAACAAACAATAAATAAATAAATAAATAAATAAATAAATAAATAAATAAATAAATAAATAAATAAATAAATAAATAAATAAATAAATAAATAAATAAATAAATAAATAAATAAATAAATAAATAAATAAATAAATAAATAAATAAATAAATAAATAAATAAGTAAGTAAATAAATAAATAAATAAATAAATAAATAAATAAATAAATAAATAAATAAATAAACAAACAAACAAACAAACAAACAAACAAACAAACAAACAAACAAACAAACAAACAAACAAACAAACAAACAAACAAACAAACAAACAAACAAACAAACAAACAAACAAACAAACAAACAAACAAACAAACAAACAAACAAACAAACAAACAAACAAACAAACAAACAAACAAACAAACAAACAAACAAACAAACAAACAAACAAACAAACAAACAAACAAACAAACAAACAAACAAACAAATAAATAAATAAATAAATAAATAAATAAATAAATAAATAAATAAATAAATAAATAAATGAATAAATGCATGAATGCATGAATGAATGAATGAATAAAGCCAGCCTTGCCTCTGTCGTGTAATCCAGTGATCTAGTTAGTCCTTAACCCATTACTTATGCTTTTATCTTTGGCATTTTAACACTTTTTTTCTCTTTTGTTTGTCTTTTTGGGCCTTTAGGAGAAACCCATATGGCCATCGAAGGATTTTTAACACTTCCTAGAAATGTCCTTCTCACAAAGAAAATCAATCCACTCATTGGCAATTGTGGCTGCTAATAGTGGCTTAAATACGATAAAGGATTTCACTTAGATTGCAACTGTTGTGATTCCCGGATTGATGCCGTTATTTGTGACACAAATGTGTCACAACTTATAAAAACTTTTAATACTTAAAATTGATGTTTCAATTTTTAAAACAGTTTGCTATACGCATGCTGCACGTCAAAATGTGAAAATATGCGCTGACACCAAACATATGATTTTATATAGGTACATTGTAAAACTTCATAAAGAGTAAATAACCAGTGATGGTAACCGTGCTTATAGTCTTTTTTTTTTTTTTTCGTATCATTTGTGTGTGCAGGTGGAACATGCTTTCTCATATAAATCCGATGTCTATTTACTATAACACAATAAACATTTTGTGTCACAATTCACTTATCTGCTTTTAAATACAAATGCCAAAGGACATATTCCGCAATCCACAAATTGCATCATGAGATTTTTTTGACTGTTTACGTCATTACAGTTATTGACTCTAGGACAAGGATATATTGCATGTATTGGAGGCAAAATAGATTTGTTGACAGAATCTATTGTCGATATTTCAACATTTATTGCGCAATCGCAGCTGTTCAGAGTAAATATTTCCTGCGATAGCATTACATAAATGGGTATATTTAAGTGCTTTAATAATTTAATATCTGAATATATACCCCAATTGAAGTTTCTATCCGTTTATTTTTTATATTTCTAAAAGGTTTCTTTACCCTAGCTCTCAAACTACGTTTGCTCCTTCTAACGCAAACCCGGTCATAATCTAAAAAGCTGAATTGTTGAATGCCATTTTTTTATTGTTTTAAATATTTTCTCTTTTAGAAACACTTAACAAATATTTTATTTAGATTTATTTTGTAGGAGTGATGATAAAGATGTTCATTAAAACTTTGGTGAACTTTTTGTGGGTTAAGAGATAAGTATATGTGTTAAAAGTTTTTATCATATTTTGTCTTTTAAATAGTAGAGACGTCTTTAACAGTCTTCTGATATTGAAATTCCTGAATCTCTTTATATATAAAATTCTATTGAACCATTGTGAAAACAGTGATGATAAGTACTTTTTATTTAATATTTAATTAAATTTTATTAAGGGATATATTTATTAACCGATAGACTAAAGTGTTATATACAATATCTTTATATAGAAAGTGTTAAACCTTTCATTGAGTATTTGTACGTATTGTCGCGAGCAACTGTTGCGACTGGCGCGGCAGGCGCGCACAAAGGGACAGATAGTGCAACGCGGAGATAAAAAGCTTGCCGAAAAAGATTGTTGACTGGAAATTTCGCTTTCTTGATTGTTACACAAAATTCCACTAATTTCTAGATAAATGAGTGGAGGTATAGAAAAGAAGCCGCGACTTGCCAGTAGGGACAGTCGTAATTGGACTCGATAATTGTGCGCGTGTAGCTGTGATTTGAAAGTGAACTCGTTTGTTTATTTAAGTATGCAGAAATGACAAGACATTGTCTTGGTTTATGTTACGTCAGTTTGCTGCAAAGGCGTGTACAAACAGTGTCTTTCTACGGAAAAAGGAGCACTTTGAATTTCTGCAAACTTGACTTAATTTTACGAACTCACGAAGTCACATTGATCTTCCTTCCTTCCTTCCTTCCTTCCTTCCTTCCTTCCTTCCTTCCTTCCTTCCTTCCTTCCTTCCTTCCTTCCTTCCTTCCTGCCTGCCTCCCTTCCTTCCTCCCTCCCTCCCTCCATCCCTCCCTCCTTCCTTCCTTTCGTTCCTTCCTTCCGTCCCTTCCCTCCCTCCTTCACTCCCTTCCCTTCCTTCCTAAATGTACTATTACTTAAAGTAGGTGAAATATTTTATTGTATACAAAATTTGACTCGACATTAAATGGGGTTTTGAGACTCTCTAAATCCGTTTTAAATAAAGAATGTTTGATTTGTTTAGTTTAATATTTCTAGTTAGATATATAGTTCAATCTTTCTTTTTTTTATTTTTATTTTTTTTAAACTTTTGCTATATACTTAATGTAGATAAGTGAAGTATAGCATATACCCAAAAATTTTATATCAATGCTTCATCCGAAATAGGCTTTGAGATGCCCTAAACGAAGAAAATTACAGTGTACAAAGATTTCCTTTTTTTTATTTCATCAAAATAGCTTTAAACACTTTGGTTAATATAGAAGAACTTTTAATTTTTTATAATAAATAACATCTACAACAATATTGAACTTTCTGAAAAATCTAATTAGGTACTCTTCATTCTGAGTGACTCTCTCTCTCTCTCTCTCTCTCTCTCTCTCTCTCTCTCTCTCTCTCTCTCTCTCTCTCTCTCTCTCTCACACACACACACACACACACACACACAAACGTATATAATGAATATTGTAAACGAATATAAATATAAGAATACTATAAAATATTGTAAGAAAACATTTTCATTACAAATACAAGATATTGTAAAATTATTGTACAGGTTGTATATAATGTAATAAAAAAGGCATGTAGTATTCCTAAGGAATGGCACATGCCAGATAAAACAAAAAATACTTAAATGTGCACCTAAATCTTCCACTACTAACAGTCCGACACAGGAAGCCCGTGCTTAGCTAAAGAAACAACTGAGCATCATTGTCCGTATTCCACTTGTGCATTTCATTGTAACTGACAAAAAGCTACCATGTAAATGTTTCTTTGTTATTGAATGTGCAAATGCAGATAACTCTTTATGTTTTGTATGTTAATACAAAGAGAACGGAGGTTCTCTTCTCTTCTCAAAGCCAGCGCATAGTGACCGACTTTGACAAGCTTTTACTATCACTTTAGGTTATTTATAACCTATAACTCCTTGTGTCACTTGTCTATTTGTGACAACCTCAAAGGCTTTTGCAAATGATGTCTTACGTAGGTTATATTTGTGTGATATATAGTGTTATTAAATCTTAGCACTTGCTGCAAAGGCAATGCTGCAAAGACAATACAGTAAACATTGCTGTAAAAAAATTCTTCTTAGCACTGACGGCACTATTTCCTCTGCTACATAAAGAAATATTAATTTGAACATGCAAACAAATATCAAAAGTTGGACTGTCCTAGTCACTGTCATTCCTGAGTATGTGTGCCTTTATAGCTTTGGAGAATGTTTTCTTTCCGAAATTCTTATTAGTATATATATATATTTCAATGTGTCAAAGCTTCTGGAACAATTTGAAATAGCGCAATATTAGATCATTAGCTCTGACTACCCACGTAATTGGTCGCTTATTGTAATGTAAGGGTGGGTACGATGACCTATCCTTAGTCGATGAAAAATGTTCAAATCTCGTATCTTGCAAGATATTACGTTATGCAAATTACTTTGATATTTACATAGTTGTTATTTTGTATCTCAATAATAAGTTCTCTCTTATTTATTTCTGATGCAAATAATGCCCCAATGAAGTAATTAAGATTTATCAGTATGTACCAACAAGTAGTAGAATAAGTTTTTGTTGGAACAATTGTTAAAAGCTTGAGTAGTGAACTAATGAGAATGAGAAAATTGTTTTCTTTTTTTCTGATTGCTACACCAACATAACTTTAATATACTATAACAATTTATAACTAGTATTATTCCGAACTAGCTTAATATACCTCAGTGTACTTGCATTTTCATTGCTACAATTAAGAAGCCTTACCCAAACAGAGAAATCCTTAGGAGCACTGGAAATGTTTCCAGATGGTGAAACTGCTTTGGGAATATGCTCTAGAGTTATACTAGTGATGTAAATATCAGTGGCCAGCTTTATCACCACTGATGCAGTAGATCCTTTAAATGCCCAGCAGTCTCCTGGCATACGAGAACTCTATAAATAAGGCACACAAAACATTTATTTAATTAGAATTTTATGAACGTGCTATGTTTAATTAGCAAGTATTTAAAATTATAGTTTAGATGTGACATCAGTGCTGCATAAAACGGGGAGCCCCAGTTTAACCCCTGGTTCTAACCGTGGACTCTACCTCCTTTCGTGAAGTCTGGAATAGTTTCCTAGCTTAGTGGGATCATTCAGGATTGACTGCAGTTGATGAGAAATTATGATTGACAATTGTGCAGTCTCTCTCGCTATCAGCTGACAGAATCTCGCTGTCATTGGCCGGTCAGGTAGTAATATACATTATCCTCAGAGGCATTAGGTACGTCACCGGTGCTGTAACAGCTACGAGTTTAATAGAAATTTACGCGCATTTTAACATCCAAATTGTGACTTTGTGGGTGTGTGAAATTAAAAGTCCAATTGCACAAACTCAACATGTTCTTTATTTCCACCGAATTACAGTTGGAACACTTGCCGATTACATAGAATTGCTTAGCGCACACAATTACAATCCACCAGTTCGTCTGTCACAGGTCCATTCCACGCTCACAATTACGTACAACTCTCCTGATACACGTACACCGTCTTCCAGTCCGTTCGCTAACCCGGCGCTCCTCACGGCTGCTCACCAAGAACTGAACTCTCTTCCAGCCCGGCACGTCGCTTATATAAGACCAACTGACCTATCTAGAAGGTTTCGGGTTAGATGAAATATTCCGACTGTTCCAGACGTCAGGGGGAGGGGAAAGAAGCGGCCAGCGACCAGCGACACTTCCTAACCATTCCCTCAATTAGTGACACGAAATAAATGGGTAGGCGTGGCCTGAATGCCTCCTGTTCCCCATTCAGCTGTCGGTTGGTCGTGCCTTCCGATAACTGGGTGACAATATACCGATTTGATTTCTTGTTTGCAAGTACTTCATTTAGCGAAGTGGTCGGTAGTGTTATACATAGAGGTTACGCAAGCATTCATAATAATTCTATATGTTATATTTTATTCGGTAATTTATATCTCACAGACGTTCTTGCCGCTCGACGGACAGGTTAATATTCCAACAATTACAGAGACGGTGGTGTGACATCACGAACATCGATCACAAGTTCATTTCTCACTAATAATTAATAATAAACTACGTAAATTATCAAAGTATATTCCGATCTCAAAAGCTGCCCCTTTAATTGGAACGGCCAGTAACAGCAGAGGCTTACTATACTGATTGCATGCCACCCACAATACTGCTTTTTTGTTCAAATTCAAATTTATTGTCAGTGGTGCATTACGTTCACTGGCGCGGATTTAAACCGATGGCTTTTAAGTGTGTTTAAAAGCGACAGCTCCGTATAATAAGTAGATTTGCTGGCATTTTAAAGAACCCTGCGGGGTGGAATTTCGGCATACCGGTGATGGTGATATTGTGCCGACATACACACACATTTTTCACCAAAAGAATGCGAACTCAAGGACCGATTTACAAGATTTCGATCACATAAACATAGTCACTTTTACCTGAAAATTGTGAGGCAATTCTTCTTATTGTACCTTTAGCATTAAATCATTCACCATATTACTGTTACACCGAAGAATTAACAATAAAACGCAAGGTTTGCCGTTCCACTGCACTGGCAAAAGTCGTTGTATAAACAAATAACTAAAGCTTCGGGTGCCTCGCAAAGTCACGGACATCCCACACGAATCTACGCTTCGAGTTTGCCGGTGAGCGCCACTAGCAACATAACGAACTCTTTGGAGCCGCAGAATGTTTGACAACCGATCTCGGGATCTACCACCGACCAGTCCCGGTAGGTCTTTTTTTTTTTTCTAAATTTTATTCAATGATCGATCAGCAGTACATGCTTTACAGATCCTTGTTAACTAACTGAATCTTTATGAACTATATAATAACATGTAAGGAAAACAAATTGGTTTCTATTAACTACATAACACTGTGAAACAAGAGAGAGAAAAAACTGTTAATAATAATAATAATAATAATAATAATAATAATAATAATAATAATAATAATAATAATAATAATAATAATAATAATAATAATAATAATAATAATAATAATAATAATAATAATAATAATAATAATAATAATAATAATAATAATAATAATAATAATAATAATAATAATAATAATAATAATAATAATAATAATAATAATAATAATAATAAAAACAAGTAATCAAAGAGATAGAACAACAGTCGTTGTGAAACAATATTCATAGTTTTGTTTTATTCAGAGTCACTAAGGAGGAGATCCTGTGGGAGTCGTCTTTTCAGGCGCGTGGGCTGGCGGGTTCGTACACCGATGTCGTACATCACAGCTCCTGGAACATCTGGCAGGTTTGAGAAGAAGCGATAGGCAATCTGGCAGTTGTTGATTTCGTACGTACCAAGGGGCATCCCAGTAGGTCGGTCACAAATTAACGCAATTGATATCTGAAAGTGAAATCGCTTGGGATTGGGATTTCATTACAGAGGGGATTCGGTACGTAGCTCATCATGCTGGGCCCATTGTTCCTATGCCTCCAGGCGGGGGCACTCCCGGAAGGAAGTATGAGGTGAAGGAGACAGAGGGCGGCCGACCCAAGGAGCCATGACAATACAGAGGGCAGGGTCCCTACAGTTTACTTGGATAGAGACTTCTCCCGACAGGCCAGGACAACGGACACGCTACCCCACAGCGAGACGGCAACGAGCCCAGCAGCCGAGTCCTAATGGTCCCAGGCAGGCAATCCGAGTCCCAGAGGTCCCTGGCTGGAGGTCCCGAAATGGTCCCAGGCAGGTGATCCGAGTCCCAGAGGTCCTTGGCTGGCGGTCCCGAAATGGTCCCAGGCAGGTAATCCGAGTCCCAGAGGTCCTTGGCTGGCGGTCCCGAAATTGTCCCAGCAGAGGCGCGAAGACTGGCAACCAACCTACCGGAGGAGGAAGTAGTTTTCCTCAGAGCATATCATCCTGCCATGCACCGCCGAGACACCCGCCGACACTTCTACCCTAAAAGAGACCACCACATGAAATATGATATGAAATAATAATGGAGATGAAATGGAGGGACAGGGGGGATGTAATTAACCTACCCAGCATTCTCTTAGCGACCCGGGAAAAGCCCCGAAAAAACCATGGGTCAGATAGGTCGGCCACGGGAATCTAACGCGGGTCTCCCGTATACGGGCCACAGACGAAACCGCCTGAGCCATTCCGCTCGGTGAAATCGCTTAGACTTTCCATTATTCTTTGAACAAAATGGATACAGTTTCTTCAATTTATTAGCCGTTGCCGGCGGCAACAGAGGCAACAATAATGCCATGTCACTGCTATTGAATGGATCTGAAGCTCCTAAAAAATAACACCATAAAAATACACACAAACTTATTTTCACTCACTTTCAGTCATCTTCCTTTCTCAATTTGATAATGGCCCTCAGGTGGGACATAAGTATGGGTGCCCGTTGTTTGAGTGGGCTGTGTGGACTAGGTATGCAACCCCATATAGATATAATGTCAGGAAATGTGGGCAATTGGAACGCTATGACAAGGGCACGGATAGCTCAGTCGGTAGAGCATTAGGCTTTTAACCTATGGGTCCAGGGTTCAAATCCCTGTCCGGGCGCTCCACTTTTTTTTTTAATAACACTAAACTATTGAACTTTGTCTCAAATATGCCTCCGTTTGGGGAAAATAAGTTCCCATTATACACAGAGACTTAAATAACTGTTTTGCAGCCAAAACTCTATTTATCTACTCTCTTAAGCCATGAATTTCAAAAAGTGACAGATATTGTTTGCTTAATTTCCCACTGGAAGTAGGTATCCCTTATCGAAATAAAGAGATCCTCGGTAATTTAATATTATATTAAATATATAAGTTTATACTTATATAACTTTTATTTATATAAGTACCTTGAAACGGAATTGTTTCTTATGTTCCGATAAAGAGATTATTGTTGATTATCTCGAAGCTGGATTCTGGAACCTACCGTTCCCAGGTGGGATGGATTCTGGAAATTACCACAGCTGCTCTCGTTTTAGCATGAAGATCTATTTTTCAGGGTGTGGACGCGGCTGAGAAGCGATGATGGATTAGTAGGAACATTTGTATAACATTCTTTTCCGAAATTATATTTTAATTTAATTAGACCATTTAAAACAGCTCTTTGAAACACTGAACAAATAATTACTTCTGTGAACGTCGATATTGCGTAATTTTAAAGCAACTGTATTATTTATACAATCTTCTCTCCACCGCGTCCTTTATGCAGACTTACGGACTGATTAACGCACACGTTCGATCTCTACGGCAGCTAACTGCAGAAGAAGCTTGCTTCGGCCAATTTCAAGTTATTAACCCAACATCTTTCTTATCGCCCACATCCAATTATAACAATATTCGTTGTAATGTTTAATAATATTGTCACCCAACTATCGGAAGGCACGACCAACTGACGACTGAATGAGTGACGGAAAGCATTCGGCCACGCCTACCCATTTATCTTGTAGCGCTAACGAGGGGATGGTTGGAAAAACATCACTAGCCATCTCTTTCCCCTCTCCCTGCCGTCTGGAACAGTCGGGATGATTCACTGTACCGCGAGACTTCCAGAAACAGCGATCTCCCTATATAAGGCCTGCAGTGGGCGAGTCAGTTCAGGTCTAAACACTACACATTTCATTTCTTGGCGAGCAGCCGGAGGAGCGCCGTGCTAGTGAACGGACTGGAAGACTGTGTACGTGCGTCGGAGGAGTTGTAAGTAATTGCGAGTGCGGAGTGGACCTGTGACAGACGAACTGGTGAATTGTAATTGTGTGCGCTACGTAATTCTATGTAATCGTCAAGTGTTCCAACTGTAATTCGGTGGAAATAAAGAACATTTTGAGTTTGTGCAATTGGACTTTTAATTTCACGAACCCACAGTCACAATATTTTTATAATTTTTCTTTCAAATCAATTTTTCACACTAATTAGCACTAAAATAATATTTCTTTAAAATTTACATTAATATTGTTGTTATTAAAATCAAGATTAATACTCAGTTTCCTTTTTCTTCTATCTCTCTGATCACTTTCACACTTTGTTATCTTTAACCTCGTTCCTCATCCACTACAATCACAAATAATTTTAAATAAAATTAAATCTAAAATAACTGTTTAAACCTAAATAAATAAAGGTTTAAGTGTAATCACTGTTATCTTGTAGGACAAAATATCAAACTCAGAATTTGCCACAGCCTATTCGCATTTTAATTTGATTTTATGATTTTCTTAAATTCATTATATGACTTTGAAAATTAAAAGAAAATTGTGTATTACCATCAAGTAATAAAGATAAACAGTAATAAGCTTCATGTTATCGGCTTTATCAATCGAAGTTTCAAATTGTCTCTCAAGACAGATATCGCTAATTTAAATTAAGGTTCCTATATGAAATTGTTGATATGGATATACTGATATTTACACCATGAGCTGAGGTAACAGCTAACTAGTTTAAAATAATCTCTCTTAAAACAATCAATATTTTTGGAGTTTACCCTGTGTTCTGAAATACATATAAAGTTACATATACTGTAGTTAACATAACGTTCAAGGGCATTCAACATACATTGAATGCAGCGAGTATTTTAAAATAAAAACTATAGAATTCGGATGTGACATTTGTGTTTGTATAACTTTGTCACTTACTTTACTTTCTGTTAATGATGTATAGGAAGGAAGCTACCAAACATGTGTAGGTTCAGGCCAAATATTGAGGCTCACTTGTATTGCCAAACTGAAATGTCCTTAAAAATATTAGTTCTAAAAACCCGAGTATAATTCTGGTGTTTGGGTTTTAATTTAAGTACCTCTAATTTACGATTATGATTACTACGGAAAGAGTCCAGCACTTATTTACGTGATTTATTTAGGTGCAGAGGATGTACTCGAATTAGTCCTGGACCCGTAGGACCAAGGACCCGGACGTCCTTCTACCCGGGAGCAATGGAAACTCCGAGGGTCTTTCCATGGGGCAATACCTTGAATCTAAAAAGCCCCCCCCCCCCCCATCGACTACAACGTCAAGATCGGTGGAAGTGGATACGTCACTTACGCGCGTCAACCCCGCAGGGAAGACTACCGATATGACCTAGGTGGGACCGCCTGGTGATCTAGCACAGCTTCTACTAGCTCTGCAGGCTAGTACCCGGGACTTATGAGGCAACCCTCTACCCCATAGCGGCAAACCTGCATACCATAGTTAAATTAATTTGGTTCTAATTTGAGTTTAATTGGAGCTATGAGTTCTCTTGTCCTCAGGTGAATGGTTGTAGGAAATGGATTTTTGATGGTTGTTGACTACTCAGTCGTATTAATAATGCTTTGTTTCTGATAGAATTACTTGATTTAATTCTTGAATCTATGTTGGCTTATCGACTAGGATCGGTGACCACCTGTTAGTAAAATTTCTAACATTTCAGGCTTCTAAATCTTTGCTTCTCTTCTTAATGCACATGAACACGTTCTTCCTCTCGTAGTATCAACTTGTAAGTAAAGTTTTTTAAACGTCCTTCCTGTCGTAGTATCAACTTGTAAGTAAAGTTTTTCTTACTTCACCATTCAGTTCGAACCTTATTCTAACCACATCTGTAACTTTATCACGTGACTAAACTAGCTCACCCTTCACAAATGTTACATTATTATTGGTTTCTCATTTTATTACGAATTTTCGCATTGGTTTTCAAAACTCATATGACTCACTGACGTTCCGCCCACCCTGAGTTGTGGAACGCCTACCCTGAGTTGTTTCTAACGGTATGCATCGTTACCAAATCAGCGAAGTAAATCTCTTTAGCGTTCATGCTCATCTGCATTTTGAAAGTCCTTTGTCCCAAAACATTCCTAGCCGAAAGAATACAATAGTCTTCAGACACTGAACTTTTACTAACACAAAGAAGGTAACGGGCCATTCTTTCCTGTCTCTGCGACGTGTACAGATTTGTACAAGAATATTTTCTCTTTCTTGCCCGGATGCTAGTATATATGTTATATTAAATTATATTCTTCCTCTCTTATTCTTTAAGTCAACTGCTATTTTAATCATTCTAATTTCATATTATTATAACAAGATTGTTATATTAGTTTAGCAAAGCATTTCTATTAATTTCTCTTCTCTTTTAATTATTTGACTTCGATTAATTCACCGCCTCCTAATCGCTGCCTGATACTGCGGTTACACCCTCCGGGCGGCCGTAGCCTGGCCGGAGGTACCCAATTCCCCGTGGGTACTGCCCCTCGAGTCCAACCCAATCCGAACAACTCCCCGACGGGGAGGTTCCGAGGTTCCTCTAGTAACGTCAGAGGTAAAGGGTTCAGCACTGCGACCAGTGTTAATCTATTGTACCTGTGCTCCCAAGAGGGGCGACCTCGGGAAGAAGAATGAGGTGAGAGGAGACAGAGGGCGGCCGTCCCAAGGGACCATGACAGTGCAAAGAGCAGAGTCCTTACATTGTACTTAAATAGAGAACTCCCCCGGCAGGCCAGGACAACAGACTTACGCCCTACTGTGGTTCGGAAATGGTCCCAACAGTCGGTTCTGAAATGACCAAAACAGTAGGTGCGGAGACCGGTCCTACCGGAGGAGGAACTAGCTTCCTCGAGCATATCATTCCGCCACGCACCGCCGCGACACTTGCTGACACTTCTACCCTGAGAGAGATCACCAGATGAGAGATGACTGAAGTGATAATGAAGATGAAATGGAGGGACAGGAAATTCGGGGGATGCAAAATACCTATCCGACATTCACCTGGTGACTCCGAAAAAACCCATGAGTCAGGTAGGTCGGCCACAGGAATAGAACCCGGGCCTACCAAATTCGAGTCACAGACGAAACCACCTGAGCCATCCCGCTAGGTCTACTTCACGACACAACGATTTTAAATAACTAGAAATATCACAAGTAGATTCAGCATCCATTCTACAAATGGGTAGAGACAATGTTTTTGATAGCTATAGTTTACAAGTAGTTGTAATAAATGTATCCAAAGTTTTGTTCCAAATAACAAAAAGATACAGTCAGATCAATTTAAATGTCCCATATGATAATAATTTAAACACATAATACAAGAACCAAAAAAACACCATCTGCAAAGTACAGAGAAAACGCGTCAGTAAATTATTTGAAAATGGAAATAACTTTTCCAAAAGTGTGTCATATTAACATTTCCAATACAAAATATTCAAATTCTAAATTTGTGTAAACAAACCTGCAAAATAGATTCCGGGCCCTGGGTGTTTGACATAGGGATGAATCCAATCCTTGTTGGCTTCACATATGCACTGGTGTTTTCTACTCTGACAATGGCGGCTCCTGTAACAAACACATTCTTAAACATTTTGGGCGCCAAGATTCCACGCAAGGTGGTGAATTTGGTGTAAATTGCCAACAGCTGATTGACTTTATAGAACTGATTGGTTTTGAGATTAAAAACATTTACAATTCATGCAACAGATGACATAAATGCATATCTCATAACATTTAAAGTGCATATTGGTAGTATTTTGCTGTTTATTTCATTTTTATTTGTAAACGGACCGTGAAATATCACATGTGTGTGTGTGTGTGTGTGTGTGTGTGTGTGTGTGTGTGTGTGTGCGTGCGTGCGTGCGTGCGTGCGTGCGTGCGTGCGTGCGTGTGTGTGTGTGTGTGTGTGTGTGTGTGTGTGTGTGTGTGTGTGTGTGTGTGTGTGTGTGTGCGTGTGTGCGTGCGTGCGTGTGTGTGTTTTTTTCTTTTCTTTTTCATGTTGCTATATTTTAGTGAATGACATACTGGAATAAGACTAGAAACTTGAATTAGTTTTGCTGCAGAGTGATAATCAAAGTGACACTTCGATTAGCAATTATAACAATAAAGGCAAAAGAAAATATTTATATCAATACCCTGCTGTTTGAGGATGACCAAATATTGATTCATCGAAATGAAAATCAACTGCAAAAATCAATGAATATTCTAAATAATATAGTACAAAAGTATAATTTTAAAATTTCAGAAGAAAATATAAAAAATTATGGCTTTTAAAGGAAATTATAATGTAAGATCAAAAATTGTTTTAGGAAATAGGATTTTAGAACAAATATCGAGTTTTAAATATTTGGGATGTAACATAAGTTTTAGAAACAATGCTGAAGAGAAAGTCCGAGCAATATGTGGGACAATCCAAAGAACTTGTAAAAACAGAGTGAGAAAGGATACAAAAATGAAAATGTATAACGTAATGGCTATTCCAACTTTACTATATGGAAGCAAAACCTGGGTGCCAACACAAAAGGATTTAAATAAAATACAGACTGCAGAAATGAAATTTTTAAGAAGTGTTAAAGGTTGTACAATATTGGACAAAATAAGAAATGAGAATATTAGAAAGGAGTTAGAAATCGAACCAATCCATGACAAAATATCAGAATGAAGGCAACAATGGCATAAACATATATTGTCTTATATATAGACATATATTGTCTTCATCCAATTCGTTTTGACTTGTGCCTGCTCTTTCCATTTTCAATCGCAGATATCTATAAACTGGTGATATTGACCAATTCAGCATGCTGTCAACAATGAACTGTATATTGTAGCACATTCAAATTTTCTGTAGAATCTTTTGAATAATCCAGTTTACCATCCACAAAGTTGCAAGATACAAATTTCCAACCCCTCATGGAAATTTACCAGACTTATCAAATGACCCTCGTAATTGTTTTCTAAAAGTGTTTGTTGTGATCTTAAGAACGAATTGAAACATGGTGTATCTCTACAATAGCATAAGACAAGATGGGTTACATTAAGAAGTATGAATATTTTAAAACCAAATATTTGGTTACCTGCTTTTTCAGAAGCAAAATCTGCCAGTCCAGTTTTATCAGCAGCATATTGTATCAATCTCCAGCTTATCTCCTCATTCACTTCTGGCAATGCCTTTATTATTTCTGAAGTCATAAATACATTCATTATTATTCTTGTCTTCTAATGATGTAAGAAAATATAAAATGTAATGTATGAGTCGTTCCCGACCAAAGGGTGAATTCAACAATGTGCTTACATAGAAACAAATATCATTTTAAATAGAGTTACATTGAAAAGTTCAATGCCACGGAGGGATTTGAACCACGGATCTCCCGGTCTACATCCGGTAGCTCTTAACCATTTAACTACCATGGCCAACGTGCCGTCATGACATTAAATTGATGATAATAGCAACATTAATATCTAATTAATGTTAATAATAATTTTTCCTCCCGTTCTCGTCAATGCTGACGTTAAGTGGCGCTTGGGTTCCCTCAGAGCGAGGGAGCCGAAGCATCTGACCTGAGATGAAATCAGGGTTGAGGGGTCGTCCCAACGCCTGAGATGAACGATTGATTCAATCCAATTCAAATTTATTCATCCTTTAAAATCAAATCTGTACATAGTACCTTGATATAGGATACGTCAGTAAGTTTACACTTTATATTACAAAGTTAAACATCAAATATACCTAACCTACATTCAATTATAATGTAACACAAATTGGACATAATTATAAATGAGAGAAATGAACAAACAAGCTTATTAAATTCATGTCTTATGATTATCTGGATTTGTTAAATTGCAGATATTCCTTTACTGTGTAAAAGCAGTGCTCCTGCAAGAAAGCCCTTGTTCTAGTTTTAAAGACATTGTAGTTATCAATGCGTTTGATGTCATTAGGAAGGGAATTATAAACTATTGTACAGGAATGCAGTACTCCATTCTTAAACATTGTAGTTCTGATTGAGGTTAAGTGTATATCCTTAATATGCCTGGTGTAATGCACATGAACACTTCCGTTGTTTTGAAAGTTAACTTAATGCAGCAATTGGTGGAATGATGGTGGGGGAAACCAGAGGATCTGGAGGAAACCCACCCCAGCGTCATGTTGTCCATCACAAGTCCCACTTTGCGGTCGCATGGGATCGAAACCGGGCCGCCTAGGTGAGAGTCAAGTGGTCTAACCACTGAACCATGGCGCGGTAATAATAATAATAATAATAATAATAATAATAATAATGATAATGATGATGATGATGATGATGATGATGATGATGATGATGATGATGATGATGATGATGATGATGATGATGATGATGATGGTGATGGTGATGATGGTGATGATGGTGATGATTGATGATTGATGATGATGATGATGATGATGATGATGATGATGATGATGATGATGATGATGATGATGATGATGATGATGATGATGATGATGATGATGATGATGATGATGATGAGGATGATGATGATGATGATGATGATAAAGGGATAGTGATGTGCATTCCATAACCTCTCCTATCCAAATCCCAACCTCAACCTGCTTTTACCTGCTTTTCATTTTATTCTGTAAATGAGTTTTTAAATGCTAATTAGTTTTAAGTGATTGTAAATAATGACAGTGACCATTAATGTAACTTTTATACTATGACGTGTCTGATATCAGTCAAAAAGACAAAATAAATTGAATTGAATTAAATTGAATTAAATCATGAGGTAGAGTAAACTCCACATTTGTGAACAATTACTTTTATATAGCATTTCTCCATGGTCTTTATACAGTTTATATTTATTTACTTTTTCTACTTTAGACTTTTGTTGGATTCTGTATCTGTTACAGTTTTTAGTCTTATGTAACTTTTTATATTTATCTTTGTATCTTGAACTGACGTGTCCTACAACATATGTATTATGTTCCAAAGGATGAAATAAATACAATGCAATACAATACCAATGAAGCTCTGGGGACTGAGCGTTAGCAGTATAATTACATCACAAATAGAGGAAATGCTATTTCACCTCTTACGCTGGCCTGTCACGGCGTACAAATGTTCCACAATTGGTGCTTGTGAGAAATGCCGATGGACTTTAAAACTCCTCCCGGCCAGATCCAATGGACCCATTAACCAAAGACAGGTGTGGTCCTCCAGACATACTGGGGGTTAAAGTGAGTGGATGATGTAACCACCATTACAAGCAAAAAATTGGTGTCCACTTAAAAAACGGTTACATTTATGCTACTTAAAACATGACATATGAGATACTTACATATGATAAATTACAAAAATCAGCACAGTGTTATAAATACAATGAAAACACAAATGTAGAGGGAAAACATAGCTAAGGCTCTAGTTACTACTGTTTATTGAGATTGTTACCTTCACTGATGATCTTGTTAATTTGCTCCATTTCTCCGATTACTTGACTTGCATTTTCCTGTCGTGCAGATACAAATATATCAAATAATAGGTAAAATAATTTTATAAGATTCTATGAATAATATAGTTCAATTATTCTTAAACCAATTTTAATATTCATATAAATTGTAATCCATTTTATTCCATGTTGTAGGATTGTACATGATCATTCATAATTTGCTTAAAATGTGTTTGTTATTTATATTAAAAATTAGTAGGTAAAAGAATATCAGTTTATTGCTCTGTGATAGTGTGTTAGTTGTTCAATGGAAGAACTAAAGATAAATTTAAATATTTTTATCTAAAGAACATTTTGCACAAAAACGAGCTATCTAAATACTTTACAAGGTTAATGTGAATCTAGGTATAACATTGTTCTATCTGTAAGATGTGAACATTATGTATACTGTAAGCAATATCACTTATACATCAGTAATTATAGTGCGCTTTAGCTTCAAATAATTGAATATCTTCAAATCCCTTTAAATAAGTACTGGGGAGTTTAGAAAGGAGATAAGTATAATGAATTCAGACACTTACCTCCTCTTATAATTTAGTATGTATAATTATCTCTTTTTACTTTCTTTACTGCTTACAGTATTACATAACACCCAGAAATTCAATACCAAGACTTCAGCTTGAAACCCATGTTTTAAGGTCCTGTAAATCTGCATTTTGTTTAGAAAAAAATGTAGTGCATATATGTGCATACACGTCTTTTGTATCATTTGAAGTTATGCAAAGAGCGTGTTATAATACAGCTTTATTATTCTTATCAAGCTTTTTAAGTGTTTCATGGTACAATTCAGCCATTGCTATGGTAGTTGATAGATCGCTCCTGAAGCCATTCTGTGAAGAATTAAGTAGATCATATTTATTTAGAAAGCATATCGGTCTTAACACATATTCAAAGACTTTTTTGTACTTTCATATTCTTATTTTTAAAGAGTGAAGGATGGGTTGCACAAGCCAGAAAAGTGATAGCTAATGGCAGGGCAGCAATGTCAGGGGTAAGAATATGTAAACATAAACTGGAGATGTCAGATGGTTAGAAAGAATGTATGAAGCAGTCGTTGAAGCCAGAACAATGTATGCAGTGGAGGTATGGGGCACTTCAGAGATAGGAACACAATTAGACCAGATGTATGGATTGTTTTGCAAAGAACTACTAGGGCTGCCAAAATCGGCACCAAGAGAGGTGGCATTACTAGAGCTAGGTAATACAAAAAGGAGAGGAATAATAATAGAGAGAATATTGAAATTCTGGTATAAATGTATTAAAAGGCAGAAAGGGGAATAATTGGATATGTACATGAAGCAACAGAAAAGCATTAAAATACAAATAGTTGGTGGTCGGAATTGGACAGAATGGTATTGAAGTTAGACATGGGAGATCTATGGAGAGCAGAGGAGATAAATCATAGCAGTTTTTGGAAGGAAGTGAGAACTAGAGTACAAGACAGATAGGCAAGAGATATGGGAAAGTATAGAAGAAATCTTTGAAATTTTATAAGCAATTAAAGAGAGAATGGGGTAGGGAAAATGTATAGATCAATGTGACAAAACTGGAAGAGAAGGCATAGCATGGATCAGAGTAGGAATAATTAACTGATGGAATGTAAGGAGTTAACAAATTACAGGAGAAAAATATGGGATAAGAAATGGGACAGCATAAGTAAAGAGACATTTGGTAGTACCCAAGCTAACGGGAATGGGAGAAAAGAAAAATAGATGTATAGGAGATTTCTTATATAGGATAAGAGAAAAGCGGATTAGGATAAAAGAAGGGAAGGTCAAGAAGAAATAACACCAAGTTGCTCAGGAAAACCAAAGGCTTATGGCCAGGGAGCCTGAGTCAGCGAGTAAATCTTGAGTCAGCAATTTTCATGTATTTGTACAGGAGATGTAATATGGCGTGTTCAATGTTAAATTTATTGTACTGAAATTTTAATGGAAACTGTACAAATAAATATCAAATATGAAATATTTTTAAAGACTGGTCAAACTATACTGAGTTTTAAAGAATTTGGGAAGTTTAAACTAGTTAATAATATAAAAATTGAGAATTTTGAAATATGATCAGTGATTAAATACTTACATTTAAAAGAAAAGAAATCAAGGAGGAAATGGACAGTACATTGAAAGCCTCTGCCCCTTCATATACAATGAGTAAAGGGTGGGTTGCAGAGTTTAAAATGGGATGTACAAGCACTAGTGATAAACCTTGCCCTGGATGCCCTGTGGAAGCCCCAACTCAAGAGATCATTGCTTAGTACTGGAAGATTACAGATTAAAGTTGTTTGAGATAGCGGAGGCTATAAACATATCAAAAGAATGTACAGGTAATATTTTAAGTAAAATTTTGGGCTTTCACAAGGTCTGTGCAAAATGGGTGCAACGTTTGGAAATTAATTGAACTTTCACACTGGCCATGTGTAGGCTAAATTGTGGAAACGTAGAGACAGAATGAAAAATTCAATGCCATAGCTGGGATTTAAACCACGGATCTTCTGGTTCCTGTCCAGCTGCTCTACCATTGAGCTACTATAGCCAACATGCCGATATGACATTAAATTCTCCAACTGTACCATATTTGTTAACACTTGATCAAAAGTTGCAAAGAAAAACTGTTTCTGTTAAGAATTTTGAACTCTACCATAAAAATCCAGTAAATTTTTGAGATAGTTGATTGCCATGGATGAAACTTGGATACATCACTGCACTTCAGAAAGTAAATCACAGTCCAAACGTGAATTGTGCCAGGTGAAGCAACTCCAAAAAAGGCAAAGCCAATTTTTTCAGCTAACAAGGTTATTGCAACTGTTTTCTGGAATGCACAGGGAATTATTTTTATCGATTACTTGGAAAAGGGTAAAAGTATCCTGGTGACTACTAAGAAGCTTACTGCAACATTTGAGTGATGAGGTGAAAAGAAAAAGATCTCATTTGGCTAAGAAAAAAATACTGCTTCTTCATGACAGTGCTTCGGCCCATTGTTCAGTCCCTATGGAAAAAATGTGAGAATTAAGGTTTGAATTGCTTGAACATCCATCCTATTTGCCAGATTTAGCACCCAGTGATTGCCACCTGTTCCCAAACCTCAAAAAATTTCTTGGAGGACAAAGATTTCATAGCAATGAGGAGGTCATTGATGCAGTCAATAGCTGCTTTAAGGACCATGATAAATGATACTATTGAGATGGTTTAATTAAATTAGAACACCGATATGACAAATGTATGAGCCTTTCTGGAGATTATGTTGAGAAATAAAGAAATAAAAGTTAAATGCTTTTTTTTTTTTTTTTTTAGGCCCAGAACTTATCATCTGACCCTTGTTTATATATATTTACATTATATTTTTTTACATTAGTTTTACAGTTACAGGGAAACATTTTATTTTGTTTCTTTACATAATTACAACAAAATCCTGCTTTGTTTTCATTTTGCCTTATATAATATTGTGACTTTAACAATGTATAACAATGTCTTGGCGACAATATGCCTTTTATGTTAAAAATTAAAATCTAATATCGAGATTCAACTGTATTGGAACACCACAGTGAAGCGAAAAATTATTAAATTTTAGATGAGTCGCATTTTTTACACATCTGCTTCACTTTCGTACCTATTTTGAGGACATGTTTCGCAAATCTTCGTTTGCATCTACGGCTCTTGTGCGACTGACGCTAGATCCAGCGGTGTGGGTAATTCTGGGGTTGTTGCTGCCATCTGTTGATTTAGTGATGAACTGAAATGTGGGTGCGTCAGTCGCACAAGAGCCGTAGATGCAAACGAAGATTTGCGAAACATGTCCTCAAAATAGGTACGAAAGTGAAGCAGATGTGTAAAAAATGCGACTCATCTAAAATTTAATAATTAAAATCTAATGTTTATGTATATAAGCAAATAAATGGTACATTTCCTTGATATGTTCAATGTTCATGATGTTCATAGATTTTTATGGCTACAACTAAACTCACTGAATGAAACCCAATCCAATCTAATTCTTCTCTACTCTCTATGCTTACCTATCCTGAATACAGAGAAGATAGAATTGCACTGTACCCAAATATTTGTATGAGATTTCAAAAATATTTGTTTTGTGACAACTGAATTCAAAAAGAGTATTTTTTGAAAAACTTCTGTGTTTCATGCATGTGTGCATGTGCATGAGCAGTTGAATATATTTGTGTTTGTGTGTATGTGGGTGTGTGTAGGTATCTTCCAAAAATGTGACACAAAGATTTTCAAGAAAAATGTTCCTCCATCTTGAACTACGCTTTGCATGAAAAAAAAAAAAAAAAAAGTTCATTATTTTTTATTTTTGTGGGTGTGTGTATCTTCCAAAAATGTGATACAAAGATTTTTGAGAAAAATGTTCATCCATCCTGAACTACTCTTTACATGAAAAAATGTTCATTATTTTTTATTTTTTCAAAAATATTTATAATGGTATTGATTAAAACACCATATCTTTAAGTTATTTGCAATATGCATTACATGTATTATTTTGAAATTTTTGGAAATAGCCTGCAAAGAATCTGCTATTCAGATTTACAAATTTTATGTTCTCAATTACCAGTTTAATACCTTTACTGTTTCCTCTGGATCTTCATCTTCCTCCTTTGCATCTTGAAATACATTCAGTATACAATTGGTATTTATGCCAATGTATGTCACTGTGGAATAAACAAAAGTAAAATATTCTTAATGGGTGTGGACTGTGATTTAATGAAGTCCAAAATTATATTAAAAGTAAAATAAATGTACATATTTGCCCAATTTGCAGTTATTGAAGAGACATTCTACATACATCTAGTGAAGCATTAGATTATCCAAAGTGCATTTTTACATTCAATCATTCACATTACAAAATTATTTTTTTCTTGATTTGTTCTTAGCAAACTCATTCACAGCATCTCCAAAGTTAGTTGGTGGTAAAGCCTTGTTGTGCTTTAAATGGTGGAATTTGACAATAGTTTTGAAAATCAAATATCTATGTATGTTTAAAAGCTGATTATTAATTGGGTAATAACAATTGTAGCTATTATTGATACAACTGATTGGGATGGCTCTGGCGTGGCCTGAATTTCGGAGGTCAGTGTTTGATTTCCATGGCCGGCCTATCTGACCCATAGTCTTTTCTGAGAGTTTTCCCAGGTCGCTAGGCAAATACAGAGTAGGTTAATTAATCCCTATTTCATCTCCATTATCATTTGACATCATTCTCTCCTCTGGTGGTCTCTTTCAGGATAGAAGCCTCAGCAGGTGTTTCAGCTCTGCATGGCAGGATGATATGCTCCTGGTAAACACCTCCTCCTTTGGTAGGACAGTTTTAGGTCTCTGGACCAGCTATTTCTGGTGGGCTATTTCAGTACCAGTACCAGTTGTACTGGTCTGCTTGGGAGTTTCCAGCTGGTTAATTGTATGCACCCTTCCGTCTGTGTAGTCGTGACTCCTTGGATCAGCTACCTTCTGTCTCTTCTCATCTCATCCTTCCTCCCAGGAATGCTCCACTTGGGGCATAGACATAATAAATCAATTTTGGTCGCAGCTACCTTCTGTCTCTTCTCATCTCATCCTTCCTCCCAGGAATGCTCCACTTGGGGCATAGACATAATAAATCAATTTTGGTCGCAGTGCCAAATCCCCTCTGCAGCATAATCTAATCCATTTATTGATACAAAGTCTTTAATCTTATTAAAGTTCTCTTGTTAAGCATGCTTAATTAAAATTGATATCCCTTTGTCTGATTTTTAAATAGTTCTTGATGATACAAATTATTGAATTACAAGAAAAATGTGGATGAGAAGTCCAACCAGGATTTACAAATTAAGAACTTGAGTTCTATTTCTAAATAATGTGCACACATGTGAATAAGGCTTATAGTAAAATGAGATATAAACTGTTCTGGAAAGATTTATTCCGGAAGTTTTAAGTCTTGTAATATATTTTTTCTTTCATAAAACTAACAAAGTTCAGCATTATATAAAATAACTATATATTTAGATATCATTTTTAAGAAAATAGAGTATCTACTGCTTTTTAAAGAGCTTAGTGGTGGGTGATACCATATTTTAGTATCTATATCTGAAACATTCTGGTAATTTTTCTTACACTGGTAAATATTAGCGCAATTAAATTCTGTTGATGGATCACTCAACAGTGATAAGCAGATACATAGCTAACCCTGCAAATAAAAAGTAAAAAATAAAAAAAAAAGCTTAATTTCACTGATGTATTCATTGCATAGAATCTGCTAAAACAAATAAGGCTATTGAACTCAAATAAAGAAATCTTCAAGCAACCATCACGTTCTCAAGCAAGCAATGTGATGCATTGCACCATTGATATAATTACTCCAAGTAAAGCACTGGTACAAATAAGTTTTTACAAAAGCTCACATACTGGTAAGTTATGTAATGTTGGAAGACCAAAGGATGCATGAAGGACTACAACAGGATTCCAATCAGCTTACTAAAGTTTGTGTGATTCTTGATGGCTTATAGTCTTCAGAATAAAGACTATTTAGCAAAATACAGCAGTTCCTACAATGCTTCCTGCTTGCAAATTCTAAGAATAACTTCTAATGTGGACTTGAGACTTGATGAGGCTTCCAATTTCCAATGCAATTATATTACAGATTCCTAGTCGACCACCATTCACTGCAATGATCATATTGCCAAACAACTCATGTCTCAATTCCTTTCTTGGAAGTGTTGAAAACAGTGTTGTTATGATAAATTAAATTTAAAGGGAGTCGATTAATGACACTAAACAACACTTACCTTCAAATTTTTGGTGTAGTTGACAATATTTTGTCACAGGTCTCCTCTGGTGGCGGTTCAAGGAACTTGCTGAACAAATCTTTCTGGGGGATGTCGAAATTGAATACTTTGTTCCTATTTTTTGAAATGAAGATTTGTTTCCATGTGGATAGTTCTTGTTTTCCTGATGTATGTTTTAGTAGTTTTGGTTCTGGATTTATGTTGTGGTTTTTTTCCCAAAAATGTGTGGCAACTGCTGATTTTTCTAATTGTTTATATTTTATGTTTCTAAAGTGTTCCTTTGCTCTTGTATTTGTGTTTTATTTCCAAACCCAAGTGATTAAATGATTCAAGATTCAGAGAGAGAGAAAAAGTTTCAAAATCAGATTCAACTTCTATGAGTTTTTGTGAGATGCAGATAAGTAAACCAAAAGCCCATCTGCATAAAACAAAACTTTAAACATTTTATTAAGGCAAAGTGAAGATGAGATAATACAGCACATAAAACAGGACTGAGTGTAAATTGCTGGGAAGTTACCCAGAACATTGTTTATATACGAATCCTTAAATCTGGAATTAAAGGAAATGTCTCTTTCTGACAAAAGATTATATTCAACATCATTAAACTTTATGGTAGCCCATTCATAACCTCTCTCCACTGTGTAAAAGAATCAAAGGTTTCTACCAAAATGGTTCCAGCAGAGATGCATTAAAATCCTTAACTCACAAACAGGAACTTTATGGTAGCCCATTCATAACCTCTCTCCACTGTGTAAAAGAATCAAAGGTTTCTACCAAAATGGTTCCAGCAGAGATGCATTAAAATCCTTAACTCACAAACAGGCAACACATTCTTCAGTTTCATTAAATAAAGTGGGTCTTTTTATTCCTCTGGCACTTATCACACATTCCCTCCAATTTTCATATCACAATGAGGCATTTCATGCAATAGCATAGGCTTCATGCAATATCAACAGTCTTAATGTTAATCTATTCTAATTTAATATAATTTTGAGTCGAACTAATACTCAATGCTCCACTTATTGCTAGTATTTACCTAGAACGCATTTCATTAGGATCTTCCTATCATCATCAGCTGAGTCAGCTGAGTATTAGTTCGACTCAAAATTATATTAATTTTGTGCTTCATTGTATCATAGTCCTTACACAATGGAATATCGTAGTCCTTACACAATGGAATTATTCTAATTTGTTTACAATTTTCAAGGTGATCACTTAAACTGACACCAATTTCATCTAGTTTAATTTTTGTTAAAATGGATCTAGAATATGTCTTGTCTA
This sequence comes from Mantis religiosa, assembly GCA_030765055.1. Classification (NCBI taxonomy): domain Eukaryota; kingdom Metazoa; phylum Arthropoda; class Insecta; order Mantodea; family Mantidae; genus Mantis; species Mantis religiosa. The sequence continues at coordinate 121,645,215 of CM060955.1, read as the reverse complement.
ACATTGAATTGGAAGCTTTAAATTTATTAATGACTGTATGAAATGCTTAACTATGATCTAGAAATTGATGTGTGGTATGTGGTGGGTGTCAGAAAAGTAATAGAATACATTTTGTTTAATAAAGCAATGATGTCAGTTTGTGAAGTATGAATTTTAATGTGTCTTTGCAAACACCATTTTGCCAGAAATTCAGGTTCACTCATGCAGCAGTAAGAGCCCACAAATGGTTAATATATGTTTCAATGACCCTTTATTTTATGTACTACATCTAAATTAATTAGTTTCTATCAGCAGAGGTAGCTAAGTGGAATCATAGGTCTGAGAAATCAATGCTTGAAATTTGGATAAGCTGTTTTTCTGAAAGGTAGAGAACCAACAATTTATCAAATATCTTTCTAGGGTAGGAGAGTACAGTAGAAAAATAACTATAATTATTTCTTGAATGTTTATTAGGCTTACACACAGAATAGGATCAAAATGTTTGAAAAATTCTGGTAGAGCTGCTGTTTTTAGAATACAATATAACATCAGTTATTTGTTTAAGCCAAGAAATATGCAAGTCATTCACATCACACATCCAAACTAGTGAGGCTTGCTCTGAACAACTAAATAAAGTTGAATTTCATCTCTAGAAACAAAGTTTTATAATAATTAATAATAATAAAGCAAAAGCTTTACCCATGAAAAGTGTAATTATAATGGTGTAATATTCCTCTGGTGATGTTCCCTGTGGTCTGTCCATGTTTTAAATCGCTTTTATATAAATTGTGCAACATAACAAACAAACATAAAGTTAAATATGTAAACAAGTATGGTAAAAACAGGTTAAATAAGGGTGGTTTAGAAATTTTCATGGAGGATTTGAAATTTGATGTTCTATGACTTCAACCATCCATAGAAACCATATGAAAATAACTGTTTTAAATGCAGAGGTTTGTAAGTCTATTATGTCTATTAATAGATACTTGCTTATGCTTCATTGATACACCTTAGGATAATACAGAAACAAAGATATTAAACTGAGATTTAAATATATTTGTAGATTTATAGGCATAATCAACCGTGGGGACAGTTAATTGTAATGATTAATTGAACATAAACATTATAATAATATATTTAAATAAGTATGTAGACTGGTTTTAATGGAATGCTAAACTTTAAAACTGATTAATTTAATGAAAACTGTAACCATCTTCTTATGCAGTTAAATAGACTTTCATACTAGGAAACCTTTACTTTAGCATTTGGTGAACCAATTATGTTCATATTCATACTCATTTATTGCATCTGTAAATCATACAACTCATAATGTGGAATTGTCAAATTACTAACTACACAAAAAATAGTAACAAAAAATAAGAATTACAATAAGTTGTTAAGCATAATAACCAAATTAATAATTAAAATGTACATTCCTTTTATTGCTACCCTTTGTCATTTAAATACTCTTCTACTGAGTAGTAACACTTTTGTAACAAATAGTTCTTTGATGTGTTTTTAAACTTTGTGAAGGATTCAATGTTTTTTATTTCAGCTGGCAGTTTATTCTAGATATGAATTCCGTTGAATTTAAAACTGTGCTCATACATTTTCTTTTTATGATAGATGACATGTAAGTTTGAACTATTTCTCGTGTTATGGTCATGAATATCATTGGTTTTTTGAAATTTATCTAAGTTCGTTTTAACCTGTACTATTATTTCTAAAAGGTAAATGCTTGGTAATGAAAATATGCCTAATGTTTTGAACCATCGCTTACAATTATCTGTTCTCTTTAAATTCATCATAATTCTAATTACCCATTTTTGGATTCTAAATACTTTGATAATGCTACTACTATTTCCCCATACTGTTATACCATAAGAAATTAATGATTGAAAATTTGCAAAATAGGCTATTCTTAATGTATTCAAATTTACACTGTGCTTCAAAATTGATATTTGATATTTGATGTCCTCACCATTTTCAATTGAAAGTATTAGGATATAGTCCTCATGCTCCTCTTTAACAATTTGCACTTGTTTTAATATATTAATACATTATTCAGTTCACTGAACACAGCAGCCTACTGTTTTCTAGTAGAGATGAAGGTATCCGATTAGGTTATCCTGTTTTGCTTGTTACATCATAGCAAGTGCGCAGTTCAGAGTGCAAACTTCATTAAGCAGGTACACATGATTATTAGGGGATTTCAATATATATATACAGCTAAAACATTAAATATAATGAGAAGAAACAGAAATGAGCAGCTTCGAGAGGGAGCAACAAATTATATAAATTTTATGTACAGTTTAAAGAAGAATAAATTAGTGTATTCTATAAAAGGGTTTCATTGTTGTACTGGATGTTGGTTCTGCAGCATAACTCATTCACCAGTACTGCAGTGACATATTAGGAATCCAAAGAGGTATCTACTTCTTAAAATCTGTAATGTATTTGTTTTACACATTTATTTACTATGATTTATATTTATATTACAATTACATTTATATTATTTTTACATTTATAGCAGATTTAGCAGAGACAATACACTTATCGTTTATTCACTATAATTTTTATCTTGTCTGCTAATGGGTGAAAAACTTGTTTTGTAATACCCAGATTTTGAACAGTGCATTTTGTATGGCTATTAATTGCAAAAGCATAATTTCAATTGAAGTTATAGGCACGAAGAATAGTTTAAAATAACCACTTGAATGATACAGAACCATCCTATCTCTGTAACATAAGACTCAAACATAGAGAAAAGCAATAAAAGGTAAATTAACTTTAAAGAGAGTCGATTAAAGACAGTCGAGAGCCGGCCGATGATAGAGGCAAAGCCTCAGAAACATGTTCCGGAAAAATTTAAAAGTATGTGTTGTCAGTGTCTTTAATCGACTCTCTTTAAAGTTAATTTATCATAACAACACTGTTTTCAACACTTCCAAGAAAGGAATTGCAATAAAAAGTAATCTTAAAAAGAATTAAGTAGCTCTAAATTGGATCCAAGACAAATAGGCAGCACATCTACTTGATATTACAGAGGTCCTGAGTTCAAATTGTTGTTAAGGTGAGTTACAAAGATAAAGGATTTTGAAGGATTTTTCCTTATCCTCAGAAGAAGAATGACAAGCAACTCTGAACTCTATAAACCCTGGCAACCTTGAGCACTATTCATTCACTATACTTTGTGATCTGCTTGGTTAAAGAACACTTTTATTTTCTCTCTCTCTGCTACATTAAAATACTGCTCCCAAAATAGAGGATTCAAATGCAGTGGAGTGCAATGGATTTTATCTCCAACCATAAAAATCCTTGGTATGACTTCTTTCAGAATAGAAGTAAAGCTGGTGCTCCCGTGTCATAGATTTATGGCGTCTAAAGCGACCTCAAATCTGATTGAGGTATATCTGAGAAAATTAACTGGGTTTTCATGACCAATATAGAATGGGATGTTGAAAATCGTAGTATTTAAATAGTGTTTGTAAATAAAGCTCAGACTTTATTCATTAAAATTGTAACATCATAAAAGACAACAGATATCATAACCTTTATTCATTGCATAAAAATCTTAAATAAAATAACAGCTGCCACTCAGTTTGGCATAAACAATGGATGGAATATAAATCAGTATTCTGTTGGATCACCATGAGCCTTAAAAGTCACCATTATACACAGGGACCATCCAATAATATCCTAATTGTGAATTTTGCTGTTGGTAAATCTCCCCAGCTTAGTTTTAAAGAAAGAGGGAGAGAGATTTGTGTGTGTGTGTGTGTGTGTGTGTGTGTGTGTGTGTGTGTGTGTGTGTGTGTGTGTGTGTGTGTGTGTGTGTGTGTGTGTGTGTGTGTGTGTGTGTGTGTGTGTGTGTGTGTGTGTGTGTGTGTGTGTGTGTGTGTGTGTGTGTGTGTGTGTGTGTGTGTGTGTGTGTGTGTGTGTGTGTGTGTGTGTGTGTGTGTGTGTGTGTGTGTGTGTGTGTGTGTGTGTGTGTGTGTGTGTGTGTGTGTGTGTGTGTGTGTGTGTGTGTGTGTGTGTGTGTGTGTGTGTGTGTGTGTGTGTGTGTGTGTGTGTGTGTGTGTGTGTGTGTGTGTGTGTGTGTGTGTGTGTGTGTGTGTGTGTGTGTGTGTGTGTGTGTGTGTGTGTGTGTGTGTGTGTGTGTGTGTGTGTGTGTGTGTGTGTGTGTGTGTGTGTGTGTGTGTGTGTGTGTGTGTGTGTGTGTGTGTGTGTGTGTGTGTGTGTGTGTGTGTGTGTGTGTGTGTGTGTGTGTGTGTGTGTGTGTGTGTGTGTGTGTGTGTGTGTGTGTGTGTGTGTGTGTGTGTGTGTGTGTGTGTGTGTGTGTGTGTGTGTGTGTGTGTGTGTGTGTGTGTGTGTGTGTGTGTGTGTGTGTGTGTGTGTGTGTGTGTGTGTGTGTGTGTGTGTGTGTGTGTGTGTGTGTGTGTGTGTGTGTGTGTGTGTGTGTGTGTGTGTGTGTGTGTGTGTGTGTGTGTGTGTGTGTGTGTGTGTGTGTGTGTGTGTGTGTGTGTGTGTGTGTGTGTGTGTGTGTGTGTGTGTGTGTGTGTGTGTGTGTGTGTGTGTGTGTGTGTGTGTGTGTGTGTGTGTGTGTGTGTGTGTGTGTGTGTGTGTGTGTGTGTGTGTGTGTGTGTGTGTGTGTGTGTGTGTGTGTGTGTGTGTGTGTGTGTGTGTGTGTGTGTGTGTGTGTGTGTGTGTGTGTGTGTGTGTGTGTGTGTGTGTGTGTGTGTGTGTGTGTGTGTGTGTGTGTGTGTGTGTGTGTGTGTGTGTGTGTGTGTGTGTGTGTGTGTGTGTGTGTGTGTGTGTGTGTGTGTGTGTGTGTGTGTGTGTGTGTGTGTGTGTGTGTGTGTGTGTGTGTGTGTGTGTGTGTGTGTGTGTGTGTGTGTGTGTGTGTGTGTGTGTGTGTGTGTGTGTGTGTGTGTGTGTGTGTGTGTGTGTGTGTGTGTGTGTGTGTGTGTGTGTGTGTGTGTGTGTGTGTGTGTGTGTGTGTGTGTGTGTGTGTGTGTGTGTGTGTGTGTGTGTGTGTGTGTGTGTGTGTGTGTGTGTGTGTGTGTGTGTGTGTGTGTGTGTGTGTGTGTGTGTGTGTGTGTGTGTGTGTGTGTGTGTGTGTGTGTGTGTGTGTGTGTGTGTGTGTGTGTGTGTGTGTGTGTGTGTGTGTGTGTGTGTGTGTGTGTGTGTGTGTGTGTGTGTGTGTGTGTGTGTGTGTGTGTGTGTGTGTGTGTGTGTGTGTGTGTGTGTGTGTGTGTGTGTGTGTGTGTGTGTGTGTGTGTGTGTGTGTGTGTGTGTGTGTGTGTGTGTGTGTGTGTGTGTGTGTGTGTGTGTGTGTGTGTGTGTGTGTGTGTGTGTGTGTGTGTGTGTGTGTGTGTGTGTGTGTGTGTGTGTGTGTGTGTGTGTGTGTGTGTGTGTGTGTGTGTGTGTGTGTGTGTGTGTGTGTGTGTGTGTGTGTGTGTGTGTGTGTGTGTGTGTGTGTGTGTGTGTGTGTGTGTGTGTGTGTGTGTGTGTGTGTGTGTGTGTGTGTGTGTGTGTGTGTGTGTGTGTGTGTGTGTGTGTGTGTGTGTGTGTGTGTGTGTGTGTGTGTGTGTGTGTGTGTGTGTGTGTGTGTGTGTGTGTGTGTGTGTGTGTGTGTGTGTGTGTGTGTGTGTGTGTGTGTGTGTGTGTGTGTGTGTGTGTGTGTGTGTGTGTGTGTGTGTGTGTGTGTGTGTGTGTGTGTGTGTGTGTGTGTGTGTGTGTGTGTGTGTGTGTGTGTGTGTGTGTGTGTGTGTGTGTGTGTGTGTGTGTGTGTGTGTGTGTGTGTGTGTGTGTGTGTGTGTGTGTGTGTGTGTGTGTGTGTGTGTGTGTGTGTGTGTGTGTGTGTGTGTGTGTGTGTGTGTGTGTGTGTGTGTGTGTGTGTGTGTGTGTGTGTGTGTGTGTGTGTGTGTGTGTGTGTGTGTGTGTGTGTGTGTGTGTGTGTGTGTGTGTGTGTGTGTGTGTGTGTGTGTGTGTGTGTGTGTGTGTGTGTGTGTGTGTGTGTGTGTGTGTGTGTGTGTGTGTGTGTGTGTGTGTGTGTGTGTGTGTGTGTGTGTGTGTGTGTGTGTGTGTGTGTGTGTGTGTGTGTGTGTGTGTGTGTGTGTGTGTGTGTGTGTGTGTGTGTGTGTGTGTGTGTGTGTGTGTGTGTGTGTGTGTGTGTGTGTGTGTGTGTGTGTGTGTGTGTGTGTGTGTGTGTGTGTGTGTGTGTGTGTGTGTGTGTGTGTGTGTGTGTGTGTGTGTGTGTGTGTGTGTGTGTGTGTGTGTGTGTGTGTGTGTGTGTGTGTGTGTGTGTGTGTGTGTGTGTGTGTGTGTGTGTGTGTGTGTGTGTGTGTGTGTGTGTGTGTGTGTGTGTGTGTGTGTGTGTGTGTGTGTGTGTGTGTGTGTGTGTGTGTGTGTGTGTGTGTGTGTGTGTGTGTGTGTGTGTGTGTGTGTGTGTGTGTGTGTGTGTGTGTGTGTGTGTGTGTGTGTGTGTGTGTGTGTGTGTGTGTGTGTGTGTGTGTGTGTGTGTGTGTGTGTGTGTGTGTGTGTGTGTGTGTGTGTGTGTGTGTGTGTGTGTGTGTGTGTGTGTGTGTGTGTGTGTGTGTGTGTGTGTGTGTGTGTGTGTGTGTGTGTGTGTGTGTGTGTGTGTGTGTGTGTGTGTGTGTGTGTGTGTGTGTGTGTGTGTGTGTGTGTGTGTGTGTGTGTGTGTGTGTGTGTGTGTGTGTGTGTGTGTGTGTGTGTGTGTGTGTGTGTGTGTGTGTGTGTGTGTGTGTGTGTGTGTGTGTGTGTGTGTGTGTGTGTGTGTGTGTGTGTGTGTGTGTGTGTGTGTGTGTGTGTGTGTGTGTGTGTGTGTGTGTGTGTGTGTGTGTGTGTGTGTGTGTGTGTGTGTGTGTGTGTGTGTGTGTGTGTGTGTGTGTGTGTGTGTGTGTGTGTGTGTGTGTGTGTGTGTGTGTGTGTGTGTGTGTGTGTGTGTGTGTGTGTGTGTGTGTGTGTGTGTGTGTGTGTGTGTGTGTGTGTGTGTGTGTGTGTGTGTGTGTGTGTGTGTGTGTGTGTGTGTGTGTGTGTGTGTGTGTGTGTGTGTGTGTGTGTGTGTGTGTGTGTGTGTGTGTGTGTGTGTGTGTGTGTGTGTGTGTGTGTGTGTGTGTGTGTGTGTGTGTGTGTGTGTGTGTGTGTGTGTGTGTGTGTGTGTGTGTGTGTGTGTGTGTGTGTGTGTGTGTGTGTGTGTGTGTGTGTGTGTGTGTGTGTGTGTGTGTGTGTGTGTGTGTGTGTGTGTGTGTGTGTGTGTGTGTGTGTGTGTGTGTGTGTGTGTGTGTGTGTGTGTGTGTGTGTGTGTGTGTGTGTGTGTGTGTGTGTGTGTGTGTGTGTGTGTGTGTGTGTGTGTGTGTGTGTGTGTGTGTGTGTGTGTGTGTGTGTGTGTGTGTGTGTGTGTGTGTGTGTGTGTGTGTGTGTGTGTGTGTGTGTGTGTGTGTGTGTGTGTGTGTGTGTGTGTGTGTGTGTGTGTGTGTGTGTGTGTGTGTGTGTGTGTGTGTGTGTGTGTGTGTGTGTGTGTGTGTGTGTGTGTGTGTGTGTGTGTGTGTGTGTGTGTGTGTGTGTGTGTGTGTGTGTGTGTGTGTGTGTGTGTGTGTGTGTGTGTGTGTGTGTGTGTGTGTGTGTGTGTGTGTGTGTGTGTGTGTGTGTGTGTGTGTGTGTGTGTGTGTGTGTGTGTGTGTGTGTGTGTGTGTGTGTGTGTGTGTGTGTGTGTGTGTGTGTGTGTGTGTGTGTGTGTGTGTGTGTGTGTGTGTGTGTGTGTGTGTGTGTGTGTGTGTGTGTGTGTGTGTGTGTGTGTGTGTGTGTGTGTGTGTGTGTGTGTGTGTGTGTGTGTGTGTGTGTGTGTGTGTGTGTGTGTGTGTGTGTGTGTGTGTGTGTGTGTGTGTGTGTGTGTGTGTGTGTGTGTGTGTGTGTGTGTGTGTGTGTGTGTGTGTGTGTGTGTGTGTGTGTGTGTGTGTGTGTGTGTGTGTGTGTTTTTCTAATGCTTAGAATTTGATAATAAAAGCATTCTTCTTCTTGCTTTCCAGTATTTAGAGAATAGATCTTCATGATTTTTATGAATTTCATACAGCTAGGTATCAATGCTCATTAAACCATCTTTAACAATAAAAAGCACTGTGGGGAAGTCAATCCAATATTGAACAAATATATCCACTCAGTCAGTCATGGACTGTGATTAATCTGAACATTGCAAGAAATATTTTGTAGGCAGATCTGGAAATGTTTTAAGTTTATTTTTGAGATCCTTCCAATTAAGTTTTTCAGAGAAAGTAAGATATTTTTCATAATTGGTTTTAAAAATATTTTAAATTAATCTTTCAACTGTTTCATATGGGATATTTTGTTTCATTGTTAAAGCAATATTGGAACCCTTCTCAGCCAATGTATCCGCTTGCTCATTCCAAGAAATTCACAGTGTGATAGAATCTATTGGAAAACTATATGTTTATTTAAATTCTGGAGATGTTTAATCATATTTTGAATTTAATTTATATTTTCAATTTTAGGCGGTCAGTTGAAATCATGGCCAGAATAGCTGCTGTGGAATCTGATGAGAAAACTATGTTGGAAAGCTTATTTGTCTGGGCAAATTGATTTTGTAAGGAAGTATAAATTATGTCAGTTTCTCCATCAAAACTTGTGAAACAATTTCCAAAATATATACAAATATAATAATTTGTAGCTTTAAACTTTCACTTATCTTATACGAAATGATGACACTTTTCTTATAAATTTTTCAGAATTGCAATTTCATGGAAATTCTTCCACATCGTCAGTCGGAACCACAAACAAAAGTGTCGCCATCGTTACAAATGCTAGGTGTTAATATATTCCTGAGAGTACTACCAAAATCTGAAAATGAAACAAATTTAAAAGTGGAATCGACAGCCAGTATTTCAAATTTCATTATGCGATGTTAGTTTTTTAAAATACATATCTTTTCCCAAATTATTAAATGTATCGGACCATTTAATTGTAATAATTTAACTTCTGGATTTATTTCATGGTTAAATGACCAAAAATCTGCTATGACCAATTTATCAGTCTGTTTATACATAATATTATAAAAATATTCTTTTGATCTGGTTTCTAAATTACGTTTTGTCTTTCCAATACAAACTTTATCACAACTGAAACAATTAAATTGATAAATAGATATTATTAGGAATTTTATATATTTTTTTAGAGAAAAGCAATAAATTTTTAATCTTTATTTTGAAGAACTTAAGTTATACCAAACTCTTTAAAAAATTTTTGAATATGTTTATTAACCCAAGGATGGTAAGTAATTTTTTTAAAATTATAATTGTCTTTTATTTTTTAAGGGTAGAAATGTCATTTTTGATATTTAAATTTTTCAATTTTTTTATTTATAATGTCTTTATTAAAAACATTAATTAAAGTAGTATTAACAATATGTTTATATTCTTTATTAAATTCATCTTTATTCAGGGGTATATATATTAATCTATAAATCAAACTTTGAAAACAGCAAATTTATGTGAATAAGAGTTAAAACTTTTATTTTTTATGTAATTATCAATATGAGTAGACTTCCTATAAATATCAAAGTTTAATTTATTATTACTTCTTATTATCTTTAGATCTAGAAAAGGAAGAAATCCATTAATTTCAGTCTCTAATGTAAATTTTATAGCTTTATCTTGCAAATTTAGTAATTTTAAAGAATCATTTATGTTGACTCTATCCATCAGAAACCTTAGCCTATATATGGCTAGTGTGAAGAAATGATTAATTTCCATCAATTAACTAAAATAATAAGAGTTAAATGATGAAGCCTGGGACTCAAGTACTTATGATAGTAAGTTGCCACAAACGGTGTATCTCGGATGTGAGAGCCCCTAGTGGTCTACCGGGAAAATATACGAGTCAAATGGAGAATTTAATGTCAGGACGGTATGTTGACCATGGCAGCTCAATGGGTTAGAGCGACTGGACAGAAAACCAGGAAATCCTTGGTTCAAATCCTGGCCGTGGCATTGAATTTTTCATGTTGACTCTATCCATCAAATAACTTAGCCTATATACAGCTAGTGTGGAGAAATGATTAATTTCCATCAATTAACTAAAATAATAGATCTCGTACTTTAAAACTGTACAATCTTGGCCATACTTTCAAACTTTCTTTCCTACAGAATGGAAAACTGGAGCAGATGGAAATTTGTTACCATTATGAAGTAACACAGCTTTTAAGCTAAACTTTAAAGAATCTATTACCAATTGCCAATCATCTGGATTATTCTTAATTCCTAGCTCACTCACTAAACCACTGATGTCTGTAGAGAAACATATTCTCTTCCATACAGAAATATTTTTCAAATTTCTGATGTCTATTTCGAAACTATTTATTTTGTAATTTACGTTCTCCAACGTTAAGTCATATCGGACGATGAATGATATTGGTAAAATGATGCTCAAATGTGTCTGGGTCCATGGAGCTTAGAGCTACCCAACATTCGTCTTTAAGGATAATGGAAACCCCCGGTAAAACCTTATCCAGGTAACTCACCCTGACCAAGATTCAAACTCGGGACCTCTTGAACGTGAGGCAGACATGCTACCAGCTACGCTACCGAGGCAGGCACAAAACTCTGTATTTGTATCAGTGCAAGTAATTTCCATTGTTGCAGCCGGGAACTCAAATTTCAGATTCTTCTTTTGACAAATTTAAGTCATGTGCCAATCATTCAAGACTACTTACTCTACAAAATGTCTTTCACTTTCAAAATTTTCTGGTTGAAAGTCAGGATGTTTGGAAGTAGAGGCCTCTAAATCCTGGTACAGCTCCACTATTTCCTGTGGAGCACTGTCACTGCTCAAATCTCTGAGGTAGTACAGGAACAGGTATTCCTCGCTATATGGAACAGGATGCACGGTAGAGTGAATATCTGGATACTGAATAATATGTTAACTTTTCCTAGACAGTGCTGACATATTTGTCATGCAGAAGTAACAATCATTAATAAAGGCTTGGTTAAATTTACGGCACTTTAAATCTTTTCATTTTGTAATACCTGCGTAAATAATCGTGTAGGACAAATGTGGTCAACGTATGTATGTTACTGGCTGGTACATGAACTTGTTTTCAATTAAGTATATCTAAAATATCAAACATTGTGATGAGATGTGTCATTTTAAGTATTTTCAGAATTTACATGTAAAAATGTATTGAAAACATGTATTATCTCTGTGGAGGTAAATTTCATGTTGGTTAGTGCTTTCATCTCTTGGCTATGCAAAGAGTGTGGAATTTCAAAGAAATCACATAGCAACCATTTCTTAAAAGATATTATTCTTACTTAAAGTCTACTCTATTTTGATATTCCCCTGCACGTACAAGAAAATTAGCAATAAGATGTTTGTTTTGATTAACATGAAGTAGTTAGAGAAATAAGTGTATAAGAGTAGCAAAAGTCATGTGAGTGCAACACTTCAGATTTTATTTTCTAACAGTATTATGTGCTTGACAAAACTGTATTCTGTGATCTTGTAAAATACAAATTATGGACAGGATATGAAATGGGGATTTTTGGTACACATCGAAATTCTTAACTACTGATCTATCAAGTTCACTATTTTCAAAAGTGCTGTATTAACACTAGAGTGCAAGAATCATTAACCGCTTCGCCGATGGCCATTTAAATCCTTCAGGGGCTGGCAACGGATACCCAATAAACAGAACAGGACATTTAAATTGTTAAATGCTGTAAAAATGCATCATAAATACAATTCCGTATCTTCCGTATTTATTATGTTATTTAAACGAAACAAAAACTGGTTTAAAACTCATTAAAGGCAGTATAAATCTACAGTAACAATAAAGTAGAGACTACATTAATAAATTGTTGAAATTTCACTACTTTGTTTCACTGTAGCAAAAGCCATTCTTTGTGCCGAACGCGCCTAATATGTGAATCATTTTGTTTTGTGTGTATACGAGCCATAGTATGTATGTATAGCTACGTAAGCGACTTCTCAGGTTCAAGTTTAGTTTATTTATGCTATGCCAAGCGATAATATGACGAGAATATGTTGCGTCACACACTCACACACTGGAATGAAAACTCTGTCAGCATCTGTTATTACAGTGTTTCTCAACCAAGGTTTCTAGTAGCCTTATGCAGCAGTTTTCGCTCTGTATTTCAGTTATTTATACTCTCTCTTTGTTCAGAATGATTTCTTGTAGCTATCAAGAGCTAAATGTATGGCACATTTGAAATTGTTAAATTTCAATGTTAACCATGGCTTATCCCGGTAATGTAGCAAATAAATTAGCTTGGGTATGATGTGTACAGGCTTCTGATATTACTGTAGAAAATCTGGAAGATTTGTTGTACGATTATGAAGGAGATCTTTAGGACATACGTAGCAGTGACGTGTACTGGTCTACAGCTGGCATGTTATCTACTCCATTGTTTGGGGAAATGGCGGGTCAAATATGCGTGATACGGATCAGCTATTACCAGCTATCCCTCTTTACGGAAAAGAGTTAAATGGTAAAAAAAAGTATTTTTATACCACTGGATGTAACTATGCACAGTTGTTTAGTAATTTTCAGAGCTGTAAAAGACATTCATCTACCTGTACTTGCGCGTATAAAGAGCTCGTAACCTAATTGAGTATTATAATACTCAGAGGCCTCTTTATACTAGGGGGTAGCAAAATTCACCACATCATCCCTCATACTTGAGAGAAAACACTTTCCTAAAAGTATACCACCCACACCCAAAAAACTTGTAACCATTTCGAAAATGTGTAGTGTGTTGCGAAAAAGAAGTTCGCAAGGAAACCAATATTATTGGGTGTGAATCTGCGATGTGCCCTTGGGTGTTTATCCAGGTTTGGAGGTGTACAATTCAAAAAGAAACCTTTAAGGATACGTTTACATTCCTTATAGAACTAATTTAAATTTATTGTAAAACAGCAAGATTAAAATAATTGGCGTTACATGAGCATTAAATGCATGTATGCGCAGGACGTCTATACACGTCCATATCGGTTTGGGGCATTTTAACTTGGACGTCATATGACGTCCATATCGGTGAAAGGGTTAAAACTCAGGTAATAAGTGTATGAAGAATAAATATTTAAGTTTTCTTTTATTAATATGTGTAATATATTTGATTATCATCATAACATTTAAATAGATATTTAATACTATAAAAAATTATATACAGTTATTGCAGAATAATTTTAAATTTTCAAAGTCAACAAATACAGAAAATCAGTTAAAAGTCATACCAAAATATATTCTAGCTTTTGATTCACAATTAAAATATGAAAACATTTATATGTCTAGAGCCCATCTTAAAATACATAGTGTTAATTCAGGGCAGAAATCATACTGGAAATAATACTTTAACGAAAAACATTTTCTTTATGACAACCTTAATGTGTCAGTATTTAAAATCTGGATGATTATTGTGTATATTCAAAGGAAAGGAATGCAAATGAAGCAATACAATAATCTACATAGGTCATAAAGTAGTGTTTCTCTCAACACATAGTTTAAGTGTTCAACTTCAGTTGTATCTTGAAGGGCTATATTTTATCAACTATCAGTATCGTGGTTTGATGTAATTCTATGAAATAACTTAAAATACTGTACGCTCTTTACAATTTGGATATAACTATACTGACAATTAAAGGTAATAATGATCGAATGTAGTCTAAAATTGATTCAAAGTAATGTTTTAGTGTAAAATAAACACCTTTTCCTTCTTGCATTGAGTAGGTATTCTGTCTTCAAGATTATTCTGAAGTACGTCTGTGTCTATAAAATATCATGGTAACATATTCTATCAAAGAAAAGGCACTTGCAGTAAGCATTATCAGTTAGTAATGCATGATAAACCATTCTAAAATATTTCTATATGTATCACAAAATTGTTTAAAAGTCATTACTCAATCTTATCAAGAAGGCTAGTGTTAATGAATAGATCATCTATTATGTGTTTCAAATGGGAAGAGTTCTGGACCGCTGCAAGTCAGATGCTTTAGCTTGTTCAGTGTTGCCACCTCCTTAACCCCACTCTTTTCATATTTCCCCTTCTCTCATATACTATCCTAAACCATGCGGGTTTCATTGGCGCTAAATGTAAGGGAAGTCAAAATGAATTTTCCAAACTTTTAAAATAATGCAGTTGTTGAAATCACAATTGCAACAGGAATATTCACATATTATGCAGTTTTAAATTCTATAATTGTAATTATATTTTATGAATTATCTATTTTTCTAATCCAAAGAAATTGTCATTACCGCATCCATATAGCTGTGAATGTCACTTACGTCAAGAGACAGTTCATCATTTTCATTGCCTTCATCACCCGAGAATTGCAAATTTATGATAACAGGCTCCAAAATCCTGTCACCTGCTATTTCTTTCTAAAAGTCATCTTGTTGTAGTTTATCTGCATGTTTCACACAGTTTTCCCAGTTTTGTGTTACCATGTCAATTTCTTCGTTCTTAAAGTTGTTCAACATCAATCAGTTTAAAAGTATTATTTCTGTTTGCAACATAATATGACCCCACGTTAACTCAATTAGATGTAAGAGCAGTGGTAAGGGGGAAAGCGGATTACCTTGTGTCCCATTTCAACTGCAAGTTGAATGCACTGATACACTTTTCCCTGGGTTTTAAATAAAAGAACTGAATAACACTGCGTTGAACTCAGATTACTGATATTACGAACCATTCATAAACAAACATATAATGTGACAATTCATATTCTGCCAATGCAGCATTCTGCAGGCCAGCAGGAGGTCTACTGTTTGCTCTCTAATTTAACAAACATCTTGGCTTATTCAAAGCAATTTTATCATATCATTTCAAACATTTAGATTTCAGTTCTGAGAAATTACAAATATATGTATAAGCATACATGCCAACCAATAATAAAGTTCATTACAGTGTTTATGTCGTGATGCATTGTTATATATTGGTAGTTTGTTTGTGTTAGGAAAACTATTTGAGCCAAATATATAGGATTTTACGGTTATGTTAGACACATTGTTCAGTAGAAGATTCCGGGCTGTAAGGCCATGGTCCACTGGGTTTCTTCATCTCTCTCCCAGGCGTTTTGCTTACAACTGTGGCAAGCATCATCGGTGGCATAGAAAAGTCCTCCTTGTACTCTTCGTACTACTGTACCCCCTTGTACTCTTCGTAGCTACTGAGTACAAGGAGGACTTTTCTACGCCACAGATGATGCTTGCTGCAGTTGTAAGTGAAACGTCTGGGAGACAGATGAAGAAAGCCAGTGGACCACGGCCTTACAGTCCGGAATCTTCTACTGAACAAGATGCCGGCCATGAAAGCCTATGTTTGTTAGACACATTACTCTCTACCTTCTTCATGGATCCCTTTTGCAAAATCTGAATTTTCGTCTTAGTATTTATTAGATAGATTAAGTTGGCACTCGTCACACACCACTTATGGGGAATAAAATATGACAACACTGCAGTACTGCTATTGGTTGCTCACCTGGAAGCTTTGAATGACAAACATCATCCCATTTGAAACATATATAATTTAATATTTTCAAAATGATTGCTTACAGCAAAGCTGTTTTTGAACAATTATAATTTATGAACAAGAATATAAATAATAATCGCTGGCTGAAATATGAAGTTTTTCCTCAGGGTAAATAACCTTTAGTTCCTGTCCCTGAATTCATATGCACATTCATGCCATTGATACATACATCATCTGCTATAATGTGTTCAGTTAAAGATATAATACTTGGTTATCCTCTTCTCAAAATAAAACTAGTAACTTAGGAGAAAAATTTAAAGATAAGTTAATATATCACAAATGTCCCAAGACAGCAGATGAAGATGGTTTCAACACACTTTATTTAGCATTCACCCATATCACAGTAAAGCTTATAAAAATATACTATTTCACAACAAACATTTCTATTTAAAAATATTCAGTCACACCTAATAATAAATATGTTTTACTTTCTTTACTATGTACATAGTAAATGGAGGAAGTATTGTATACCATCTAAAAATATGATACAAAATTCTCCAGAAATATATGTTTTGTTGTTTTCTGAATAAAAAATAAAATACAATAAAAACTTTTTAATAACAGATCTTTGTGTCTGTGAAAAGCAAAATTTAGAAAAATGTCGAATAAGAAAGCAAACTTAGTATTTAAGTTTAGTATCTTCCAAAGATGCAACACAAAGCTTTTCAAAACAATTCCTCCAATACAAACCACCATTTAACGGAAAAGTTTTCTTAACTTTTCATTTTTCAAAAAAAGGCTCTAACGGTTTTTATTGAAATTCCATACATTTAAGATATTTACATGACAAAATGTTTATCTTGAATTTTTTGGGAAGAGCTTGTAAAATCCTCTTCACTTGGAGCAGATTTTCTATAATTTTGTTTCAACTGTAAATCCAGTTAGAAGGATAGATAAAAACATATTATACCAAAGACCTTCTAAAACCAATTTTATATCTTTTTTATGAAAGCCATTTTCATGGTATCCATTATTACTGGTTATAATATTTTTGTTTTGCCATTTTTTAAAGTACTGTCACTATTTAGCTGTTTCTTGCAATGTCATGGAAATGTATGGAATAGCAATACCAATATATTGCAAAACGTTTTTAAACTGACTATTGCTTCAGTTTCCTCTATTCCCATTATACCTATGTACAAAGAAAGTTATAATGAAACTATTTCTGCACAGATTTATCTTGATTAATATGCTGTAGGTGGAAAAATAAGCTTTTGTAACAATAGCTTACAGAAGCTACATCAAAATAAATTACAGCAGAAACAGTCATGAGAATTAACACATCAGATTCTCTTTTTCCATTACAAAAATATATCTCCCTTTATTTCTGATACATTTCATTACTGTTCTAAAATATACATGTATTTGGCTTTATAAATAAAGTTAAGATCACACTCATCAATCATATGTGTCAAAAGTGTTATGCTCTTGAGGATATAACATTACTTATATAACTCACAACCTTCGTCACATATAATAAAATCTACTATTGTATACAGCCAAAATTTTGCATACTTCTGCATTTACAGTAAGAACATGTATTACAAAGAACCGTGTTAATGGCACATTAGTACTCAAGAGGAGATACAAAAGTATTCTTTTGCTCTTACTGTCTACTTTCTTAAATACGTGAAGACCTATCCATTAGCCTTCTTTTATTCTCCATTGACTGCAGATTTTCAACTAGAACTCCACCATACTGGAAAACTGCCTACTACTGTTACTTTGTATCATTTCAGCCCAATGTTTCTTGTTATCTGGAAATAGAGAATTACAAATTGATAATAAGGCTATATTTTATTGTAAATAGGCAGTGCTCTTTTATAAGTACACTAAACTCTCATTAATCCAGGCCTCAGTGGTCCAGCCTCTCAGTAATCTGGCCTACATCCAGCCTCTTGTGCCTCGTGTAATATTAATAGTGGAAATAACACACAGAAATGTGTTAAAAATGTGTCAATGATTTTATTGTTATTGCATACTATTGCTGTTTCTGTTATTGAATTTGTGGCTTCCTTTAGAGTTCAGTACATATAATGGCTTCTAAAAGGAAACACGTTTTGCTAGATCTCTAACAGAAACTTGCAATTCTGGATAAGCTGAAACAACCAGATGCAGGCAGTACCGATGTATGAAGCAATCGTGATAAAGCATGCCACCATTGCATATCATCAATGCGGCAACTAAAAATTTGGGATATGTTTCGTAGTGAGTGATATCGTGTGTGCATACCAAATGTATGAATTTTGTATAAAAATTAATGTATCCTTGGATTATTAAAGTACAATGTATAGCCAAATATCATCAAATCAATAATCTGGCACTTCCGCTAATCCGGCAACCATGTCTGCAAGGAATGGCCGGATTAGTGACAGTTTGGTGTATTTTCTCAAAAAAGAAAGAAAAAAAGTTTGTGTCAACTGTTAGAAAACTCAATGTAATGCCATAATTAGTAGTTAAAGAAAGGGATGAATTCTGTTGCAATATAAGTACAGCACTGTTATTTTCTTGTTAGCTATATTTTCTTCTATGTGTAATATTATACTAGTTTCTATGTTGTAGGTGTGGATAGATGTATCATTAATTAAATGGTAACATAATTATCTGAATGTTGTACCACTTTGTTTTCTGAAGCTATAAAGTTCAAACTTCAGATTATTTCAAAATTTCTACTCTACATTTCTTCTCTATGAAACATTTTAAAACAAAAATCTCAAAAGCAACAGTATACAAATCAAATATCGCTCTGCAATATTTATATTTACATTACTGAAAAGTATTATCCTGTTTATTAAATCAAAGCATTCCAATAATCTGTTGTTTTTTTGTTTTGTTTTTTTCCGTGTATTTTGGGTAGGAAGAAGAATAGTACCAGAAGAGTAAATAAAGTTACATTCACATTATTTTCAGTTGCCAAGTACATAAATTTTAACTAATCACAATTAAAATTTCTCATACCTGTTCATAAACAGTCCAAGCCATTGCAGCCATTAACGTTCTTCTTAGCATACGGGGTACCAATCCTTTAAAATAGCCTTGAATGCCATATTTCTGTAAAACATGAAACACAACAGTTTAGATGAAATGCTGTAATTATGTATTTTTTTAAAAATAATGTGCAGTACACAGCTTATTTGACATTTTTAAAATCAAGTGTTTGTTCATAATTAAACATTTAATCTTTCTTTCTCCAATTCCTAAGTGTTTTCAGCTATTATTTTGGAATCTGTTCAAGGTTATAAATGTGAATTCTTATTCTTATATAAATTCTTACCTTATGAACATACACTATAACACTGTAGAGGCCATTGAATTTCGTTGGATACAGCTGCATTTTTGTTTTTATTACATCAGCTGGCTGAGTAACAACAGATGCAAGTAGGCCTGCCACAACACCGCAAGAAAAATTGAGTGGTGCTGAGAACTCAGAACGAAACCAATCTGAAATAAAATGCATAGAGGTTGTAAAAATGTCAGTCTTCTTTGTTAAAAAGAAATAATAACTTAAAAAAATCATCTGAGTTACCAAGAGCTTCTTATTTTAGTTTATACAGGGAATGTCTATGGTTAATGTCTGCATTCAAGTATTTGGAAAGAATATCAAATACACAAAATGTATTTTTAATAACTCTTGTTCACTTCTTTACCTAACACTAGTAATTACAAAATACTTGTTCTGAGTATTTCTGAGTATTTACTATGTTAAAAAATTTCATGTTTCTCAAAAGAAAAGAAATCAAAAAGCTGAAAGCCAGTTTATTTAATATGATTTCAAAATGGAACACCATCAAACTACAATATTTACTGGAAATGGGTGAATTGACTTTATATATGCTATCCTATCCAGCACCTCAAAACGGAATGACAAAGCAAATGTCATATGCTTTGATAAGCTATCAACATCAGTGGAATTCCAGCCAACTGTTTGAGAAATCTCTCCAACATCTGCCTGGAGCTTGAGCAGAAGAAAACCGTGAAAAAGAAATCAAAACAGTGAGACATTAACACTGTCTTTGTATGAGTTGATGTTGATGGAAAAGGTACAAAAAGTGAAGAAAAGTAGGCCAATAGAGAAAGAATGCAAAACAAACATTGATGAAACTAGAAAAGAAGAAAGCAGGCCCATTTTCACGACACTTAAGACAGGAAATGACAAAGTGAATTTAAAGACAAATATAAAAACTAAATTTTGGAAACCGATTGAAAAAGCTACCAAGTGTTATGTGTATTGAGACCGAAACTCGGTCCAACTAGGAAGGGTATGGTAGATGTGAATAAGTCATTTTGTTATTGTGTGAAAGAAATGTTTCATACATTACAGTTCATCCATTTTAGACATACTTGCATTCTATGTGAAGTTATCTCTGGCATTCCTTCCATAAGCTTACTCTGCACTACTGTATGCCCACGACAAGAAGGCTAGAGGGGCTGAAGGGCAGTGGAGCTTGAACTGTTTATCTGCTCCAGTAATGGATCTGTTTACAAGGAAATGAGTGTATGAGAGTGCATATGAGTCACCCATGCTGCCAGATCTAATATTTGTTGCAGTTAATGCAGTAATAGGTATTATGTATGGGTGAGTTATGTGACAACACTTGTGTATTTTAAAGTAACCTTCCATCCTTGTCATACCGGAAATGTGTGCATGAACACTGTTGCGACAGCAAAAGTGATTACACCACACATTCCTCTAGCTTGCCTTCTTGTCTTGGGTCTACAGTACAAACAGTATTTATAACCGTCCACAATTTTTGGTCTTTCTTCATATTTTACTCCCCCATTATTAGTTAAACATGCTGAAATTATCTGAAGCTCAATGAGATATTACTTACCCTGAGGAACAATGTGCTTAGTTTGTGTGTAGAACATCAGGTAAAGACCAGAAAAAGGAGCATCCCGAAAGAGTGTTGGTACTAAGCCGCAACACAAGCCTCTGATTCCCTCTGTCCTGTAGATAGTTTTCAAAGCTTGTGTGACACCTCCATAATTATACACACCACTCTGCAATTAAAATGGAGGATTTCATAAAGTATGCAACCAAAATTACATTATCTGAAGTAAATATAAAATTTCAACTATTAACATTTTTAGGAAAACACAGAGAAACAAACTAACTGTTGGGTAGTATTCAATTCAGTCGGAAGTCACTGCTTTTTGAGTATTTACCTCCAAACAGGCTTAAAGCACATGTTTTCTCAATCATTAGGAATGTGATGTGATTTCTTGCTTCATTGATATTGCTTCTGGCTAGATGAATTTGGAGGTGAGATCATTATGATTTAATAGGAAATCATTGTTCTTCATATGAGAGTTTTTTCTATATCCTAATTTTGTTGGTTTCTGCATTGTCTTTATTAGTTTTGTTTCTTTATGGATGCTTTTACTATTAAAAATGTATGTTAACTCAGATTCTTCCACTTATTTGCCGTTTATGTTCCTCAGATACTTTTTTAAAGTTTCACATTAACATTTCATTTTGTTTTCCTAATGCAACTTTTTTCACAATCATAGCAGTCAAATAACTTCAATAAAGTACAATAATTAGCGACTAAACTTCACTTATCTTTGATAATAAATATTACAATATGAATAGTTTCACATATCTTCAATTGTTTATGGCTGTTATCGCTACTACCATTAGTTAATGAGCGTTCCTTGGTTTGCCAACCACTGAAAGTAAAACAAACATTCTAATTGAATCAGTAAAAACTTGGTTGAAGATGCAAAGATGAATTTACAAAACTAGTATTGTTACATATCATCAAAGATAAGTGAAGTTTAGTCACTATTACAGCTTACTGAATTATCTTAAATTTTCTCTGAATTTATTACGTGTTAAATATTACAAATAGAAGCATTATTAACAGTAAAGTTTTCTTCATGTTGAAGTTTTGTTGAGTCACACTTGTTTACACTCTCCTTCACTTATTATTTTTAAAAACGCTGGAACGTTTTCCAGGACATTCGTCCTCTTCCTCAGCAGTGAACAGTGAGTGTAAACAAGTGTGACTCAACAAAACTTCAACATTATTATGTGTTTGTTGAACGAAAGCTAACTGCCTGAAATACATTTTAAGATTTCTTTAGTTCTCAAAATCTTTCTCACATAATTTTACAAATTTGAACAATTTTATATTTGTTATTTAAAACTGAAGGGAAAGAATAATTTTCTTAAAAAACTATGAAACAGTAAACAAATATTTCTAACCATAACAAAGAATTAAAATTATAATATAATTACTTACTTCATTGTGTTAATTCCAATTTATCTTTTCAAATTAACATATTAAAGAAATTGAGTCCAAAATTACAAAACAGTGCTAAACTGCAGATAGCAACAAATGACTAAGCTTAATGATATTTTGGTATAGAATGATTGTTTTGTTTAGCTTTTATTTCTGTTACTAATACAATAATGAAAAGAAAAAAAAAACAACAAACCTCAAATCTAGTTTTGATGACTGTGATTGGTATAAGGCAAACTCCACTCATAGAACGGGCTAATACTCCTAAGGTTACTGCTTCTAGTGGTCCAGGCTCACCAGATATCACATGTGTTTTCAACCAATGTAGAGATGAGAAATACAGACCCACTCCTGGCACACAGCGGGTTAAGGACTGCATCAAAACATTAAAAAAAAAAAAAAAAAAAAAAAAAAAAAAAAAAAAAAAAAAAAAAAAGTTAAAGTTACGTAGAACAAATCTCATTTCCCTACTTCTTATGCACATCATAAAATTAGTATGAACAACCTTTGTCATTTACAGTTGGGGTGATGGTATTAAAAAGCGAACAAGCCTACTTCTGGTCAGAAATTGTTTTATATGATTTTTATTGTTTTCTGAAATACTTCGACTGTAACTATTTCCAACCAAATCTGAACTATTCATACTTATATGAATATGTTTAAACAGAATGAGTTGGGCAATGAAATATTTGCACACTCCCTTGTTTTGATCAGACCATGTTTCAAGATCATTTACTCTCATCATAAACCAGCTTTGAGCCACTCACTGCTAATGAGAATTAATCCTCTTGAAACATATTTTGATGAAACAAGTGAGAAGTGTGAAACTGTTTCAATTTCCAAATAATTATGCCTTATGCATTTTCTGAAAGCAAAATTTTGAACCTTAAAATTTGAATATTTGCATTTTAAAAACTTTTAAAAATAAAAATGTCCTAATAAGTTAAACATAGCTGTTTATATCCAAAGAAAGACAATAAAAGTATTATTGCTACGTTAATGGCAGAAATTTTATGAGAAAAATTTATAAAAGCATTTTTTGAGGTGCAAGGAATTTTTTCAAAGTGTACAGGAAAAAAAAATGTTTCCCTTAAATTGTTAAAGGAGTTCAAAATTTCTTTATATTTACAAAGCATTTAATGGATCCAATTTGGAATGCAGCCTTTTCAAATACTACCCATTCACTTTTGAAACAGATAAAATTAAAATAATATGGACTCACGCATGCACACAAAAATATATGGAGGAAGAAATGTACTATTAGTACTTACAGGGGTCATGCCCCTCCAAAGACCAAAAACATGTTCTTTCTGCAGGATGTGCCCAAAAATGGCCAACATACTGCATGGCTGACCTGGATGTGCCCTGAAACAGATATGAAATTGCATGAGAACTTATTTTTTCAAGTGTGATATAAATGAGGAAAACTTTAATAGTACAAGGTTCAGCTGTGAATTTTAGAAGGTAAATATAATCTAAGTATTAAATATTTTATTTTACTGACTTTTGTTGGAAATTCAGAAACACTTTCATAAGGTGTACTATTTGTTTCAATCCCAAAATCTCTAAAACACTGGCATGTCTACTTGCTAAGTGTCACCAGTAGCAATTATACCAGTACTTGCATACATTTTGCTCTGTATGCACTAATAAAGCTGTTCAAGCATGATTTGAATTTTACATTATCATTTTCATTAACACTTCCAAAATAATGAAGATGGTGAATAGTGATGATTTTGTTCTTATGGAAATCTTCTTTTGCCTTTTATGATGGATCCAGTTTTAAAAACCAAACTTACCAGCACAAACCCTTAATTACTTTTCAGTGATACGTGGCTAACAAATGGAGAGAGAAATAAGTTAAACTTCTATAATAATCTCCAAGTATGCTTACTGTACAAACAATAAGATACTCAAAACAATTTATTATTTCTGCCACATCCTAATTCTTAAAATTAAATGTTTATGTTCTTTGGTCTAAGTTTGTGTTTTGAACATCACCTTTTATAGTACAGTTCAGATTTCAGTAATTTAAAATGCTACTTCTTGGACAAAATGTATTCTAAATACTTATTGGATTTGGTATATATTAAATAATTATTTTAAATTGATTTTAACGAATATGATTACTGGGAGGTTTATCAACCACCAATTACAATGAATGATGCTTACCCTGTGACAACATGTGTCACTGGATTTTGCAGTCTGGTCTTGACTAGATCCAAAGGCTGGAAAATGACAGTTGAAAATGTTCCAGAGAAAGATCCAACCAGGAAGGATTTCAATATAGGATACTGAAAAAAGAAAGTAACTTTGCAAAACTTCAGCACAAAAAAATCACTTTACTGTAGCTTGTAATATTATTAATGTAAATGTTGCAAATGAGTATACAAATATAATGACATGTCAAGGACACATTCAAGTAAGCAAACAATGCATTCCCCCAAGTTTTACTTACCAAGATATACATTACAAATATAAAAAATGAGGAGAATATTGAACAATGTAGATATGCTAATGAGTATTTACATGCCATTTTCAAACAAGGATAACTACCGTCTTTCTATACTCATTGCATGTCAAGGTGCAAAAATAAAGTTCAAGTTCATAATTGCACTGAACAGATGTAAACAAATTCAAAACTACTCTACTTTTTTTCCCCTGTAAACATCACATCAACACCACTGGTTTAATATTACAATTTAATGAAAACAAAGATGTCATTGCTGCTAATTTATATTTGGTTTCATTACAGGTACTTACATTGGATACTACATCCATGAAGGAATTATGTTGATCTAAATCCTCTAGGGCTGACTTTCTTATACACTCATTCGAAAATTCCTGCACTTCTGCAGGAGCTGAACAAAGATACTTTAACTATCATTCAGAACACACAAAACTATGTGCTGGACCCTACTCTTACGTATTTCAAAACTTTATTATACATCAGAAGAGTAGATGGAAAATAAAAGTGAATTGCATACTTTAAGCTATGAAAAACCAATATATGTATCTGAATAATCAGAGTAATATATCGGGTGAAGACGAATAAGAAAACTTTCAGTCATGCTTAGTAAATAAATGATGTGCAGCATTTAAATACACAATTCAAAACAAACTATGAAACTCTTAGACTACTTAAAAGGTAAAAGTTTCCTCCTCAATTAACACATTAAAAAAACATTCACATCTACTGTAACTAAGAATTTCGACTGTTTCCCCTGGCAGTAATGAGCAGGAAAGCTCTACAGATTTACAATAACGGTTAAAAACTAATACAAGTGTAAGTTTCTTCTGGCATTATATACCTACACACCAACGTTATCATAAGCTGGGAGGACTGTATGACTCTCCTGTGTCTACAAACAAAGGTTAACTACTATTTTTATCTGCTTGTGTATTCTGTCCTTTCACTAACAGAATTATCAAAACTTATGCTGGTATGCCAATTTCTTAGTGTAAGACAGTTAAGACGATAAGAGCAACATTGCTATTGTTCAACTAGTTTCATTGGGCCTAGAAACAAAACACTGGTCTCTCTTAATGCCCGGGTTTTGGTGGGTTAGGGATAGTTAAATAAAGATAATATTTAAAGATTCATAGTAATATTCTATAACTTCACAACACCTCACTGTGATTTTCAAAATTCGGATTATATTTTCTCTGTTATTTTACATATTTCGTTTAATATACGTATATACATAACCTCTAAAAGCAAATTATTCATAACGTAAATGATCTTAAGTTGCCATAAGCTACAAAATTTAGTGAGCTTACGTACGGTCTTTACTGACACTCTCAGACATGTTTTGCGTTTACATGGCATGCATATTAATCATTGTCTGAAACATTCACACATCAACAAGCACAACAAACTGTATAGCACGAATGCAAAATATGGCGCAACTTTTCGCACTCCCATTGTACAGTTCGCAGATTAATGACTGAGGATATGGGTGGGTTATGGTTACCGGTGAAGGATAGTCGGCATGGTGGAGCACCTACATAATGGACAGGCTCCCAGGTT
Organism: Mantis religiosa; assembly: GCA_030765055.1. Taxonomy (NCBI): domain Eukaryota; kingdom Metazoa; phylum Arthropoda; class Insecta; order Mantodea; family Mantidae; genus Mantis; species Mantis religiosa. The sequence continues at coordinate 121,619,380 of CM060955.1, read as the reverse complement.
CGATTCATGGTTGTGGTTGTGCTCGAGGAATTGTTCCTTAAACAAAGTTTCGTATATATAATATGAATATGTAGCACAGGTGGAATGAGGCGGGGGGAAACTGGAGATCCCGGAGAAAACCCGCCCCAGCGCCACGTTGTCCACCACCAATCTCACTTTGCGGTCACCAGAGAGAGAGAGAGAGAGAGAGAGAGAGAGAGAGAGAGGAGAGAGAGAGAGAGAGAGAGAGAGAGAGAGAGAGAGAGAGAGAGAGAGAGAGAGAGAGAGAGAGAGAGAGAGAGAGAGAGAGAGAGAGAGAGAGAGAGAGAGAGAGAGAGAGAGAGGAGAGAGAGAGAGAGAGAGAGAGAGAGAGAGAGAGAGAGAGAGATCGAAAACGAAGTGGCATAAATACTAAAGTTTTAAGTTTTCCCAGGATGCGAAACAAAAGTTTTTCAAGAAAATCCCATCACTCCATGCTTCTCTTTGCATGGAAAAAAGTTTTGATTTTCTCAAAAACGACTAACGATGTGGTTAGAATACCACCTGTTTTGAGATATTTTCATGACAAATGAAATGTATTGTATCTTGAATTTTCTGGGAAAGGTCTCAATAATTTTCTTCATTCTGAATGACTGTTGTATATCTATAAACCGCATATAAACATCTTTAACATGTCTCCTTCGGAAATGAAGTAAAGCCGTGGTCCTGTATTGTCATTTACAAGTCTGATAAAGAGGCCTCTGAGCAATTGTGTCACGCCCTGTATAGTATGGGACAATGAGAACCACAGCAGTTAAAGAAAGTCGTACATAAAACTAAACTTTAATTAAACCGTTAGGGTTAAACAAGAGTTTACTACGCACAAAATGTATGTTTTCTCTTTAAAACTCACAATTTATACCAAATTAACCTTTTTCGTGAAGTAAACCATTTCCGAGATATTCCTTCTTTTATTGGTTTGAAACTTTCAAATACTTTCGTATATAGATACATATATTTTTCTCAAATGGAAAGAAAACGCTCTTGCTTTTCCCATTTTTTCTCTCCTGGTTATGGAAAGAGAACGGATTTCAAAGAAACCACATAATGACCAACTTTGAAAACAACTTTGGCTATTGCTGAAGCCTTTTATAAATCCCGACACTGCCATGTACCTTCTAGAAAATGACATACAACACGAGCTAGAAGAATAAGCTGGTGTAATAATAATTATAATTAGCTGAAGAATGGGTAGAGAAAGTCGTGAGTGCAATATACCTATACATGTCTTTAATTCAATCATGGTACACATAGAAATGAAGAAATATGGGTATTTTTGTTTCTTTTCGCTCACTGTGTTTATAACCGGGAATGACATTTGGGTCTGCAGCGAACGCGCCAGTTGCCACCGAATTGCATTTTTATTTTTTTTTTATTTTCCGGTGAAAACGCTTGAATTAAAAAAAATTAAACCCACTACTGCAACAGCTACCTACTTTGGAGTATTCCAAACGACACGAAAATCAAAATATGTTGACATAGAGGTCTGTGATTCCGCCAGCACGTGATACTGCGCATTGCTTTATGAACGCTCCCTAGAAAGGAGCTAGAACGGTTTTCCAGATTGAGAAATGACCATCCGATAATGGTTAAATATTTCAATGCAACACACTGCCAGAACATTTTTTGCAATACCAATCAAGAATCGATCAAATACCATACCAACGAATTCTGTACTTCGGTAACCTAATTGATCTTTCATATTAACGCGTGTAAGCATTAAGCTCGAAAGTTGACTCAGATATGAATAATTCACTGCATGGTTTGAGTCCCGACGGTGGCACTGAACTTTTTCTATTCTGATTAAATTTCTAATTATGCAATTATTCTTCGCTTTAGTACCTACCATATGACATGATATCATTTATTCTCACAATTGGGTTATATCATGAATGAAATCAAGGTTCTCCGCATCAATCTCGAGAATCTTTGTAGGAAACACCCATCTTCTTTCTTTTCTTTCGATGTTTATGGTCCTATAGTTAGAGCATTTTACTGAAATGCACGCAGAATGAAATGTAACTATTTAATCAAGGATAATCACGCAAATAAATACCATTGAAACTAGTAAAACTTAATTACATCTATAGATAATTGAACTGACTTAAATTTCAGACCCACAGAAAACAAGGAAACACCAAATTCTGCGATCATTAAATGTAACCAATGAGCTTTTAATATTATGGAGCAGAGATATTGAAAACAACGAAATTAGTCCGCAATATAATCCCAAATAGGGTAGATTCTTCTCTTCCTTGCTTCCTTGTCTCCCTTCCTTTTGCTTTAAGCGTGATGAGCAAAATTTTTCCCTTTAGCAAGTAGTTGCCTCAAACATTACAGTGTAAAAGCTGCTAATACAAGGAGTTTATGTTCCAAAATTAAGATTATTATTCACTTAACAATGCCTATAATACGCACAATATTGTTGGCGCTACTGTCGATAGCGGACTAATGTAATGGACATTAAGCTTTTTCTTGTGAGTAGCACTTATACCTACACAAGGCCAAGCAACGTGAAGATAAGCAGTGATGATAACACTGCTTTGGCCAATTTATAAGTTACATAGAAAAAATTCCTTCTTATCACATATGTGATAGCCCCCTCTGGAGGGAGGTCAAACAAGTGGGGTCGGGTCGTAGGGTTTATATGCGTTATAAGTTATAGCTTTTTATTTCGTTAACCTCTGCAACCCATAAACTTGAGCACAAACTCCGATACACAAATCGCGATGATTCAATTATGCTAATTGAATGTTATCATATAGATCGCAATCGCCTGATAAAACAAGAAGAAAACCTTGCATGCATCAGCTATTTTTTATTAAAATATTGCCAGCAAAGGAAGTGCAAGTTAGCAGTTTGGAGCGTGACCTAAACTGCGGATTTGCGTCATAATGTTTCAAAGTCAATTTATTGGTTTCATTACCTACTTTACGGTGGATCTTGTGCAGAAGCGCGTGCCGTTCAGTTTCAAATATTACAAAAGTCAATTTTGCTCTACTTTTATATCTAGCGGACCTCTTCTTTGTTTGCATAAAACCTACTGACATATTTCTACAGTTTACAGCAGGAACTGCCAGGGATTACTTGTACAAATCTGCTTTAGCTGAAAAGTTAAATGAAATTCGCAATCATAGACGGTAGTTTTGATACTTAACTGCGTCTTTTGAAAGTACGGATTTCATGATCATGTTCTAATGTTTGGCTAACTCGAATTTCAAATACAGAGCCCTCTATAGCAACAACATCAGTACTAAAATCAAATGTGGTTCTACAGAATCAACTGTCAATTGCATCAGAGAAGACACAAGCCAGAGTGTTTTTCCAACTGCGGGTAACTCTAAGCTCTATGGACCCTGAGCTCATTTGAGCATCATTTCATCCATTCCACTAACCGTGCAAATGACTTAACTTATAAAAGATTACCATCATCATTCATACATGTCATTCACCTAGATCATTAAATAATGAACGCTGATAGACAAGTTCTTTGTCAATTCTTTAAAGCTAAAATATACAGGGCAAGCCCAAGTGTGATCATATTGCATTTTAAGATGCATTATATGAAGGATTTTGAAAGAAAAAATATATGTAAGGAGCCAAATGAATTTCTTGAAGTTGATATTTGTAATAATTAGTGCTCGTGACCTAAAAATAGGTACCTCTATTCTAGTAAAGAGAAAAAAAAAATGGCAATAGGTGTAATGTAATCACGAAAACCACTCAACCGACAATTCTTTCATCAGTGAAAACCATACTCTTTCTTACACGGTTTATAAATCACTTTATAATTTCAAATTATCAAATACTGGAAAAACTAAAAACGATATGCAAGCTTATGTATTAAAGCAGAAACACATTGGAGATTAAAAGAATGCGCTTGTGAAAAATTTCGCTGAGAATGCAGTATGGTAGTTCTGTATCGACCTTGTGAATGATGACATTATAATATAGTTATATAGAGCTTGGCAACCCATCATCCACTCAGTGATGCCGTTTCTTATCAGAAGAAATTAATATTGTAAAATTGCTGCCCCTAAGGATGAAAAAATAATTAAGCTACTGATCATTAATACTCTACCAAAGTAAAGCCAGCCTCCGTAGCATGGGTGCAGTTTATCTGCGTCACATTCAAGAGGTCTCGAATTCGAATCGATCAGGGTGGGTTGTATGGATAAGATTTTCTCTTCCTTGACCTGAAAGGTGAATGTCGAGTAACTTCAAGCACGACGGATCCTGGGTCCATCTGAGAATCATTTCATTCATCATCCGAGATGACTTAAGTTAGCGGACGTTAATAAAAAAGATGTGATATATAATTATACTTTTAATATACATGTGTAATATTTAAGAGGTAAGATGATTCATTTTTATGCTAAATATGTCGGAAATTCACATAAAATTCATGAAACTACTTCAAGTGCTCTTGGCCTTCTTCAAAAGCAGAAGCTGAATGATAATCCTGTATGTAAATACTCGTACATATTGTGATGTGAAGCCATTGAGGTCAATGCTTCTTTTGTTGCGTACATCCTGCTCTATCATTGAGACATGTGTTTGCGCTTAGCAACAGAATTTATTGTCTTTGCTCATCAGTCTGATGTAATTCGCTTTGAAAAGCCGTGGGTGCTTTCCACTCACATGGGAAGACAAATGATATTGCCAGCGTGCCTTGTTTATCGGCATAGGTCAGACAGCTGTGACCTTCTTATCTTTCTCTCTGCTGGGGGTTCTGTAGCCCATTAGTGGCGTCAGGGTTATCTCTAAGTCACACAAATAAGTAACTATAGCGCGAAATGAGTAATGTTAAGACCCCACTTGGAGAAGTAGTTGAAAATTACTGCATGCACTACTTCCGAGCCACTCGTTGCCACGGTAATAGATATCGCGCTATTACAGAACTTCAAAACAGACTGAGTCACAATCACGTGATTTTCTCAAATAATTAAAAGTAAAACGTTTTAAGGCATTCCTCGTCCTTGAAAGCACACAGTACATACATGTTTCAGACAAGCTTATGATTCATTAGTACTTAAAGAACTGTAATTTATGAAAACATATCAGGAACAAAAACAACAGAAGAAAAGCACAGCGATGATAATAATTCCTCTCAGCTCAGATCCTTGCAGACCACTGCAGTAGATTAATAAACGTCATCATAATACCTTAGACAGCTTGTCCTGAAGTGGCAAGCAGTTTTCCAGCTGAATAAAATAGAGTAGTAGTTAAATATTATTGTTATATGTGATGATGATAATTATGCGTTTCTAACAAAGCAGGCTTTAAATGGGATACCCACCTTATAAAGAAATGTTCACTGCACAATTTAAGAAATAATCCGTGTTCAAGTTTGCCATTCATATTGCTGATTTAACTATCTTTGTTCAAAATGAGAAATGTATTTTACTTCTGCCACCCATAGGGTTAAAGTTCTATACTACAAACTCTGGAAATACTCTTTAATTATATTATTTTACACAAAATGTTATATTTCTTATAAGTGAAAATTAATTTTTTTCATCAAAAGAATATAAATAAGACTTTTTTGTTTGACCTTCACGTAGATCAAGTTAAAGACGTCGTATAAGTTATCGTACTGTGCTTCCTTCACATATATTGAGGGAGTACTTATATATCTTTCCTCGACTTACTTAACTGCTACCACGAGAGGTCAGGGACATGCCAATTTCTGTTGTTGCTATGGCATGTTTTCAGTTAATGGAACAGATAGCCTTCTTGTTTTTAAGGGTGAAGAGTTCATGTAGCGAACAAGTGATCTAAGCTTACAGCCATCAGCAGATTTATGCAAGAAAGAAAAAAAAGATACGAGAATTCAAACTTGAGCCAACAGATATATCAGTGAATTTGAACTAATTCGAGGTTTTGCCTTTACTTGGCTTAAAAGAGTCTCCAGCAACGATAGCTACGCATGCTTAGTTCAAATCCTATATTTGATTAAGCCGGTAAAACGCAGTGGGATTATTTTTATCCCAAGTATATCATTTCTGATGCAGGCACTATCTATCCATGTATCCTGCGTCAGGTACCTACTCATAGGAAAGAACGTGAAAGATCGGCTTAGCATTGTTTCCGACGTGCTTTCGTCCACAAATTTCATATGATCCATTGGTTTCAAGTCAAAAACTTATCAGAAAGCATAATATACGTGTAGCTATATTATTACCTTTATGTGGCACTTCATTTGTCATACAGGGCACTTCATTTGTCATACAGGGAGCACTGGTAATTATGGAGAGAAGCTCAAATTTCACTCAATGAAAAGGCATTTTAAAATGCATTATTTTAAAATGTGCTTATAGTTTTCAAACATTTTCAATAGTATTTATTAACATACACTTTTTGCTATTCCACCGGAGTCTCATTTGGTCTCTTGGGAACGCTTGAGATCACAGGATTCCCAAATGATTTGCGTCTATTATGTTAACAATGGAGCAACTTCACCAGCAGCAAAGCTGAGTTCTTATACAAATCTTTTTGATATGCTTGGATATCAAAACTCTCGAAAAAACCTAAGAGCAAACAATATTTTTGGAAAATCTAACACACTTGGAGCATAGAAGGACCGCTGCACCCTGACCGACAGCCGTTGCCACCTCGGATCACCCTTATTCCTTCAAGTGATTAACCCTGACCAAGGATGACATACTTTCAGTACTCTCTAGGACTAACCCTCAGCCTCCAGAGGTTTGTCATCGTTGAATAACATACGTCGTGAGATACATCATGAAGCGCTAATTGAAAACAGATGAAACCAAGCATTATTAAAATACCAACGTCTTAATTAAATTATTTATTTCTCCACAACTTCATTTGTACAGAAAAGTTAGCCAACATCTTGCATAGAAACTGCAAAGGATTACTTATTTGCTGTGACAAATTCATTCAATATCGTAATCAATGACGTCAGAGTCCACTTTTTCCACGGTCATTATACCACACCATATAAAGTTGACGATTAGCGTATATAGGTCAACCGTTATTTCTTATAATAACAAATCTTTTGGAGCACTTTTAAGTATGTCAAGTTCAGGTCATTAACGCACAATTTAGGTAAACAATGACAAGGTTTGTAAATTGATTACAAAATCATAAAACTGCTATTAAATCTAACAGTGAGCTGGAGAAGTTATTGACAGTGATTTGAACGCTAGAGTAGGAAAGTAAGTTATTGTGAAGCTTAGCTTACGATGATGGACATGTAAAGTGGAATAAGCAGCAAGATTATTTAAATACACCTTTTACCTCTATGATTGGCGCAATATGTTGACTGTGCCGTCAAGAGCATCATTTTTTAGCGGAAGACTAATCTGGAATGAGGCAATCGTATTTGAACTCAAAGTTTATCTGTCATGGCGAATATGCTAACAAAGATGTACTAGGCCCGTGTTTCAAAATAGATTGTGTTACTAGGCCCAGTTGATATTATAATCATACTTTTTTATTTGATACATGTCTACAAAACAAATTCGATACTGATTCAAGATTAGTTTGAATTTGGCACGCATTTCCATTAGTCACTCAATATGTTTTGGCTAAAATAGAAAAAATACAGTATCATTCAATGATTCGTCTCCTACACTTAGATGCGAAAACGTGCAAGGAGATAACACCGACACTGGATGCTGTTTATAGGAATCTTTCTTCATCTCTGACCACAAAAGAGCGCTCAGGTTGCCCGGCTATTATGGTTACCAAGGAAGTCATTGAGAAAGTAACGACATATTCATTGAATGGCAATTCATATTTTGCATAATAAATTGGAAATGAAAAATTGTTGTTCCGATGGATTCATCATTATACTCCTGAAACCAAGCAACAATCAAACTGGGTCTAACCGGGTCGTTTCTGGTGAATCTTCTCCAATAACGGTACACACAGTCCCAAAGGTCAGAACTTCTAAAATGTCCAGGTGCCATTCATTGACTTCTTGGAAAAAGGAAAGGCGATTACTGAAAAATGCTATAGTTAGTTATTGGCCCAATCCTGCAAAAAGTTGAAGGAGACAGGCTCCATTTTGTGAAGAATAAAGTGCTACTTCATCACTACATACGAAAATGTTTGCCTAGTGTTGCTGCCAACAAATTGCATAGATTGGGTCATGAATTATTGCCACAACCCCCATATCGCCCGATTGGCTCTTTGCGATTTCCTTTTATTACCTAACACAAGGAAGAGGCACAATATTTGTGATACACAAACACCAGAACTTTTCCTAAATCACTTTTTTATTTAGGGTGCGCAAAACTTGCATTGAGAGTGAAATTTAAACATCGAATTTTGGGTGCTATACAAATCTTCCCCCGATTTTTTTACGCAGTAAAACGTAACCCATGGCGTAACAGCTAAATGTGCGACTGAGCCTGTCAACCCGACTGCCGGCCACCCGCCCACATACGCAAGGTAGAGGTGGGCGATCATCCAACCGATACGGCAAGGAGATGTCGTTAGCATCTCGGGTCCCCCAGCCGGAAAGTTGGCTTACGCAAGCAGGACCGCTACCCGTTTTCCTCAAAATGCTGAGTGTGCAGCGGTCCAATATCCGGGACTTAAAAGTCTTCGCTCTCCAGGGGGTGGAGATCGATCCCGGGTGCATTCCGTGGCAGGCAGCCACAGCAGCATGACGCCACGGTGCAGGACGCAGGAAAGGCATTTCACCTTAAACTTTGATACCCTGTGTTCAAACAAAGCATATCTAGAAAAAGAACCGCACGCGTGTGTATGGGCTTTAGTTCAGCAACTTCTAAGCATGTGAACAACGCTAAACTATTCTTTACAAAAACGATATTTCGAAAATGATGATTTTCTTTCAATGGCTCTAACGATTTTGATTATATTACCATTATATTTGAGATATTTTCATATGTTTGATAATTTTCATGCCAGTCGAGCGCCCTTAAACACACGTCTACCAAATGAAATGCATTCTGGGAATATAACCGGTGAAGTTTCCATTCTGGATGACTTTTCGATATTTGCTAAACCTCAGGAGTTAGAAAAGCTTACTGCACAAAAATGTAGATCTCCTTAAAGTAAATAATAATAATAATAATAATAATAATAATAATAATAATAATAATAATAATAATAATAATAATAATAATAATAATAATAATAATAATAATAATAATAATAATAATAATAATAATAATAATAATAATAATAATAATAATAATAATAATAATAATAATAATAATAATAATAATAATAATAATAATAATAATAATAATAATAATAATAATAATAATAATAATAATAATAATAATAATAATAATAATAATAATAATAATAATAATAATAATAATAATAATAATAATAATAATAATAATAATAATAATAATAATAATAATAATAATAATAATAATAATAATAATAATAATAATAATAATAATAATAATAATAATAATAATAATAATAATAATAATAATAATAATAATAATAATAATAATAATAATAATAATAATAATAATAATAATAATAATAATAATAATAATAATAATAATAATAATAATAATAATAATAATAATAATAATAATAATAATAATAATAATAATAATAATAATAATAATAATAATAATAATAATAATAATAATAATAATAATAATAATAATAATAATAATAATAATAATAATAATAATAATAATAATAATAATAATAATAATAATAATAATAATAATAATAATAATAATAATAATAATAATAATAATAATAATAATAATAATAATAATAATAATAATAATAATAATAATAATAATAATATAAATATTATTATATAATATATATTAATATAATATATTATAATAATATATATTATTATATATTATAAATATTATTATATAATATATATTATTATTAAAATATACATACATCCATAGTGATATTAGGAAACGAAGGTTAACATTTTATAGACATATTAAACAATTTCAAATAGACCCACAAAAGAAATAATGGAATTTTACGAAAATTGAAGTAAAGCACAATCAGATACAATGAAATGGATTGGTGAGGTAAAAATGATTTAAAATTGGCAGGACTCACTCAAGACGATATCCTGGACATGGACATCTTTAGAATGAAGGTGCATAAGTGGCAAGTTAACTAAGAGGACAAACCGAAGAAAACGACCGGAACAGCGTGAACAGACGAGAGAAAGCCCACAGCCAAAGGGGAGATTCACAGAAGAGCTAAGAAACGTCTCTAAGTACTTTGCGTACTCCACTCCACTAGGTGCTGGCTGGCTGTATACAGCCAGAAGGTTTTTGCTGCGTGCCCACCCGTTAAGGGTTTTACCGCAGGTTTTACCGCTACATGGGCTCATATATATAGCAGTAAGCAGTGGTGGCGGTGATGCTGATGGTAGTAGTATAGGTAGTAGTATTAGTGCTGCCATGCAAACAACATGGAATCTTAAAGCTATCACGTAGGGACCAATAAATAAAATAAAATATAAATAAATAAAATATAAAAATATAAGTAAATCATACAAAATTAATGTATACTTTTATTCCCATTGTAAGCTACTAAGTATGTAATAAAACTATTTCTACAAACATTTATTTCGGTTAAAATGAAGCAAGAAGAAAAATAAGCATTTTAAGAATAGTTTGCTTACAGAAATATTGTTGATAGTTCTGATGAATACATCAGCCCCTTTTTCAGCATAATTCCCTAGTGTTACTAAAAGTACCAACAAAGAAGGTTAAGCATTTCTTAAATAATGGAATTAACTATAGCGTAATTTTATTAATGGCTTTCGAGGTACCTTACATTTTTCACAAAAGTAACATATTGAAGTTTCCCTTTATTAAATGGTGTCCTCGCAATCATTAAACAAACAACAATGCACTAAGGAAGGAATATATTAGTTATCATTTTTGGGTTAATCATAAATCAATGAATAAGCAAACGTAAAGTTTGATCACACTTTTGTGCACGTTATTTCATGTCATCGATGCAGTCTGTCGGAAGGAAAGACTCTGATCCCCCTCCCCCCACTTTTCTTCTCTTCCTTTCTGTTATCGCGTTATTTCCCCAGCCATTATTAGTATTTAATTGATTTAAGTAGTTCTATTCCTAACCCTAGATTTGTTAGTTTCATGTCGTCTGCAAGAACGAAGTGAAGATAAGCAAATTGTTAATTCGGAAAAGGGGAGCGGGGTACTCTTAATAGTACTACTATAGTGCTTTAAGTTAGAGTGCTTTTAAATTTTAATGATTACAAATCATTAAATTGATACAACAATGGGGTGCTCCACTTGGGCGTGAAGGTACAAAAGACCAGCCTGGTCGAGGTGCCGAATGCCCTCCGAACAATCCAATCTAATCCAATTCAATCCAATCCAATTACACAATTATAATACTGGTGCACATTTTTTGTTTCAGATGATGAATACCTCTCATGCCTATGAGTTTAATTGATTATCCTGGAAAATCTGATTTACAATATACTTGAACGTCGAAATACATACAATATGTAGATATAAACAAGAAATTAAATAGAAAATACCATTAAACAAATTGAAAAACCGTGGCGCTAAGTGGTTTACAGAATTGTTATTTTAAGTAATCGAAATTATTTGACTACCTACCTAAGTAACTATTAAACTACTTGACATAAATACTTTCGCCAACTTCTTATACACTATTGGAAATTTACAGTAAGTACTTGGAGCTGGCGCTAGTATTTTTGTCAACGATATTTTTATTAGAAAAAAAATGACTGTCAATGTCTGGTATCTATAATATGAAAAGCTTGACTATATTATATAAATATGCTTTAAATATTGTTAATTCATTTTCACAGGGCATAGTAAAAGGTCAAGGAAGTTCTAATTAGTTAAAGAGATAATCATAAATACAAGACATTGACCTCTTCTCACTGAATTCTGGAAGTACTTACCTCAACCATGGCAGAAGTTCTTCTGTATTCTTTGCTTCACTGTAGGACAATTGGCGATTTGTATGTTACTTTTAAGATTTCACTTACAAAGTCACTCGATTTCACGAAAAAAAAAAAAAACGGTATTCTGGCTCACGTGAGATCTACGAAAATTGCGAAAGAATAAACGGTGTTTTGGCAACGTAGGACAGAACTTTTTGAGTTGACTTGGATGAAACTGTATCGCATTATCATAATCCCCGAGTGGCAGAATACAAGATTATCTTGGTAGAAGCAAGCCCATTTTAAATAGCCGATCAACGTGACGTTGATATGACGAAAGGACGAGTTTACAGTGCGCAAGACATTTTATACGTCAATCTCGGATTCTTATCAAGATTTTGCTCTGCCGTGGAAGCTTATTGCTTCTGATAGGAAGGAGCACAATTTTTTGGGTCACCGCCATAGGAGCAGAAATAAAAAAAAAAAAAAATAGAATTAACGGAATTCCATTTAAAGACAAAACGAAACTGAATATCTAACTGATGAAATTTTGTAATACGAGCATTTTATATTGTGAGGTGTTTCCAGAGTTTCAGGGTGGGAAATGAGTCCGTGATCCACAGAATCTTTCCAGGATAAAGGAAAATCAAGAATAAACCTTATCCAGTTAAGATTTGAACTCTGGATCTGGTGAATGTGAAGTAGATGTGCTACTCCGACAATAGAGAAATGGACATTCTTGGGATTTCTTGGCTTAAATATTCTATGTTTTAAAATATATAAAATATATTATTTCCTATTTGTACATGATAGGATTACGAACACAGCTGCTGCTATTCCTGCTTTTCCTGCTGTCCATCAGTATTCTCTCCTCCTTTTCTTCTGTTTTGATAATTGTTGCAATGTTTTATTTAGTACTTAACAAAAGTAGTATTGTTTTCCGTTATGGAAACTGCAGAAGATAGACTATGCTGAGCATCATTTTCTTTCTTTGAAAAATATCAGAATAAATAATTATGTAAGTATTATATTTACTATCATTGAAGGTTCTTTTTTTGTTATGCACCCTTGAAATTTCAGTTAATAATTAATCACTAGAGTTAGGACTTTTAGGACCCCCGCGGGAGGGGGGTCATGCGTCAAAACGCTCAGGGCCGTACAAACATTGCAGGCGCTGCCGTTAGTGGCAGAGTGGCGATGTTCGAAGACAGTGATTTGTTCGCTGACAGTGAAGACCATAAATGTCAGAAGCACTTAAACGTACGATAGACGAAGGGTTAGCAAGAAGTGATATTTTCACACAGAAGGGAGAAAATATCCTATGCAAGGTATGCTATGTAGAAATTAAGGGCACTAAACCCAAATGGCTGAGACAGCACTGCAACACTAAGAACGCCTGCCTCGGTAGCGTAGATGGTAGCATGTCTGCCTCACGTTCAAGAGGTCCCGAGCTCGAATCTTGGTCAGGGTGAGTTACCTGGATAAGGTTTTTTTCGGGGTTTTCCTTTATCCTTACAGACGAATGTCGGGTAGCTCTAAGCTCCATGGACCCTGGACTCATTTGATTATCATTTCACCCATTTCATTCACCGCCTGATATGACTTAACATTGGAGGACGTAAAATAAAAAATAAAAAATAAAAACCCACTAAGAACCATCAAGCAAGGATTTTAGCAAGAGCAGAGGTCGAAGAACAGTCAGGGCCAAGTGTAACTTCACCATCTCAGTCCGAATTCTTTCAGGACTTATGTAAGATGATGGTGTCTGCAAATATGTATACCAATGCACACAGTAGAAAATACACTTTTTAAGCACTTCATACAAAAGTATAGAAAACAGATCCTCCTTCTCAAACAACTTTACTTAAATGAGAATTACCACATTGTTATAATTATGTCATATCGCAAACACGAAAAAGAATGGGCGAAAATAAAATGTGGATTTCTATTGATGAAACGAAGATGCAGGCATGTTACAAATGTCATTGTGGGAATGGAATTGCCGGACAAACTAGGAGAAACATATTAACATCAGTAATTAGTGTAAAGGTGAACCATGTAACAATTGCAGACATATTTAAAACAAGCATGACGCGGTTGTATCCAGAAGGAATAAGTGTAGATAATGTTTTCAGTTTCATCACCAACGCTGCAAGTTACATATATGACAAAATCAGGCAAAGAGCTTGAGAACATGTATCCTAACATGCTGCATTTGACCTGTCTGGCGCATGGGCTCCATCGTGTAGACGAGGAAATTTGCAGACATTACAGTGATGTAGACAAGTTTCATTGCAAACGTATAAAAGATATTTCATAAATTTAAAGAAATAGCGTTTCACATCCATTCACCTCCTCAGCTGGTTACAACTCACTGGGGCACCTGGCTAAATGCCGCTATTGTATTATGCGGATCATTGTGACATAGTCGCTGAAATTCTTACTGTGTTAGATAACGAACATAGTTCTGCAGTATGAGCCGCTCAGTCCCTCATTTCAAGCAAATTACACAAAAATTTACTCTTCATCAGAAACAGTTTTTCAGAAATGTTCAAAACCATTGTTCAGCTAGAAAGGAGAGGTAATAAAATGCCTCATGCCATAGTTCATAGAAGAACTAGCTCAACAGATAGACTCAGCAGCTGCTGGCCCTGTCATAGATGAAATAAAAAGCCACATGAAAACCATATTTGAGAAAAGCCCAGGTTATTTTAAAATGGTGAACATTAAAAATAATTTGCAAGTACATAAGGTAACAACACTTACAAGGCAATGTGATCTTCTGTATTTTGTGTTTGCACCTGTTACGTCATCTGATGTTGAGAGAAGTTTATCAAACTACAAATATTGCTTAAGTGACAGAAAGAATAGATTCATCTTCGAAAAGTTTAAAATGTATGTTGTTATACACTGTAATAAGTTGAACAATTGAAGAGTAGGAATTTATTTTGTATTACAAAAATAATTTGTTTTACTTTATTATTCAAAATGTGTTTTGTTATACATCTACTTCTACTGAATGATTCTGAAAATGGTGACATAATTTACATATTGTTTTATTAAAACAGTTTATTAGCACATTTATATACCCCTAAGGCGGCCGACCTTGTTTTCTACTGGAGTTAAACCATGCTACTCTTCCAATACATGCAAACACAAGCCGAGTCCTAGAAGTCCTAAGTCTATTAATCACCTAACCTTTCAAAACAGACATGAACAGAACCTAAAGAACTCCATTTGTGTTACATTTCTTTTGTACTCCAAGTTACTATGTTTTGCTGTACTAGTAAACAAATAACAAGCAAATGCAGCTCTCTGACAATGAAGGTCACTTTGACAGGTAACAAACTGGCAAACACTTGTTATTTCTTCCTCAAACAATAAATATTCTGTACTCTGGGAAAAGGGAAAATGCCTTCTGCGAAAACATTAAATGAATGTCCAGCAGTGAGTGTAGCAATACAGACCTTCTTCTAAAAATGATTTTGAGTGTATGTGTGTCTGAATTTTATGAATACTCAATTTTGAATACCTTTTGCACTAAATCACTTGTTTATTTAGAACCAGAATTTTGGTAAATAAGCCATCCACCCTAGTTAATTTTTGAAAATACTGCCCCTCTGAACTTGTTTGCTTCATGGGTCCTGTTCATCTGGGTAATATACTTGGCTAAAGAAGAAGCTTAACGACAGCCTCTAAGATCAAGATTATACTCAACAACACCTGTATTTAGTACTCTTATCACCTCAATTATAAATATAACATATACAGAAATGTAATCAGTTTAAAATGTTCAAATGCAATTATATACCTGACTGAGGATTTCTCCAAGGTTTCCCTTAGTCATTAAGGCAAATGCTGGGTATCTGAGTTTCACCTTAGTGCAACCCTGTGTTATTTTCTTAAATGTTGTATATTGTAAATATGGTAATGTTTGTCTTAACTTTTTTTATGAAGCCTGTAGTCTGTATGAATTTTCTTGGTGAATACATCTGAATCTGAATTCATAAAAATAAGGACCAATGATACCACTCACCCAAAAGCTGCACCAAACTGTCGCTCATAATTGCATTTCACTTTCTTGAACTATGCAAGGATTATTTGGCATTCATTATGCTTATTTACAAATCTGTTTGTTTAAGTGGAAGTGGCCTTGTCAATGAAGATTACTTTGCTCACAAAACAATTGTCAAGTCATCTTTGCAGAAACCAGTCAACAAAGTTTTGCCTCTTCTCATGATCGGTCACTTTCAGCTGCTCAGTTAAATTTTACAAGGGTAGTAATGGAGATCGACCGGAGAATTCTCTGTGCTGAAAAACACCCATGTTCAGTTCTTAGGAGCAGTGAGGATCCAATTTCATTGGACTAACACTCTACTGTCACGAACCATAAAAGTGTTTTGGTCAAACTGCCAGAATGACAATGTCCAAGGTATTAAATGTTTAAAGTTGAACTCGTTTCATTAAGCTTTTTCATAAGTCTGTGAACTGTTAATAGAATCTTGCAAATGCTCCTGACAGTTGCTGCATTACTTCCTCCATTCTAGTCATGTTCCATGACTAGAAACAGAATGAAGAAATTTGGAAAATTTAGACTGAAGGAGCAATTGAAATGTTTATGGATATGAAAACAATACAAAACAATGTCAGCAACTGATAAATAAAAATTGATCAAGTAATTCAAAACTGGTATGCTTTTGAAAGACCCTTACATAAAAGTGACTAAGGACACAAAGGAAAACATGACGACATTAAAATGTGAATTATAGAAGAAAATAAAAAAACATAAAAAATGGGAAATGGTATAATATCAGCAAATATGACCAAATATATATGTATTTTCACATTCTGGTACCCATGATAAAGATTTATGTTGCTAATGTTTATCATGCAACAATTAAAAGATGAGATGTCATCACAACATGCGTCTAGCTTTATCACAAAATGCAGATTGGACTTAAATTTTTAAAGTTTCAAAAAGAAATGACAGGAAAATATTTTGTCTTTTGCAATGTAATCTTTTGTAATTTGCAAATTATAATTAAAATTTTCCAAAGATTTGTCCATAAATTGTGTTTAAACATAAATGCTTTTATTTTTCATTTTTGTAAACTGTAAATTGTGTTTAGTATATAATTGCTTTTTTTAAATTACAAATCTTGTTAGAAATGTAAGAATATTAGTGCTTATTTTTTCTAAGATTTTGAATTCTGTTTATACAGAGTGTAGGTTAGATTACTAATTTAATAGCAGATTAAAACAGATCAATTTATTTGAGATTATGGATATAAATTTTTACTCCATTTAAAAAAAAATAATAAATAAAAAAATAGTAAAAGCATGGTTCCTGATTATGAAAGACTGGAGACAGCATTAATTTTGCAGGTTGAGGTTCAAAGTTCACTACAACCTCTATTTTTTCTATCTTTACTGCTTAACCTTGATAATTGGAGAAATAGTATGTTTCACCTAAATTTTAACATTAAAATTTTACCATAAATACATGCTAAATGTTAAAATGAATCTTAAGTTATATAGAAATGTCCTCTCCTGGAAGTCTAAGTCACTGCAAAAACATTTCCTTCCACATCAAAGTAAACAGATTATCAGCATTGCTTAACAAACAACAGCTTTAGACCCCCCATGACTTTTGACCTCTGATCTTAATTTGTGTGTTCTTCTTTTAAGTTTACTCAATTCAATCACGTGTTCCAGCAAATGTATTCAAATAATAAAACAAAATAAGATGACCAGACTACATCAGGATAAATGCCTGTTCCAGTGCTATGGTTTTTATGCAACTTTACAAGAAAATACCCAATAGTAAATTTAAATTATTGTTATATTACTTAATCTACAATAAGCTTTAGTTTCTGGTTTCCATAAGAAGAATTTGTACTCAGAGAGTTAAGCAACTTCATTACTGAAATACTGAAACTCCTATATAGAGAACAACAATGGAATGAGTATACTTACAGACAGTGATTATTTAAAAACTGATGTTTAAGCAAAACTGACTTCAAAGTGGTTTAAGGTAAAATAGGTACAACTAAAATTTTAAACTGCACCTATTTTCTGTTTAAGTGTTACAGAAGTTCAAATTGTGGCTGCATCACTATCATAATCTATGCCTCATAAACATACAGCATTACATGTACGTGTGAAATAATTACGTCATTTATTACTAAAACTGATACTATCATTAATACATAATAGGGCTTGGGTGAAATGTCCTGTCATGTTTGAGTAGTATTACCTTAACCTTAAATAAATAAGTAAATAAATAAATGAATGAATAAATAAGTAAATAAATAAATAGATAACTAAATAAAATAAACAAACAAATAAACAAGCAAATAAAGTATATGTATAACATAAGATCAAGTTCTTTTCATGACAAGATACAGGTCAACTTGCAAAAACAGGTTCCTTTGCAGAATATCTGAGAAAGATATTAGGCAGCAAAATAAACACTAAATGGCATAGGCTCATTTAAAAATAATTTTTAGAGCATTTCTTAGGTTGGTTTCTAGAGATCTACATCGGTCTATTTGTAACCAATTTACTTCAGCTCCTGCACTATTATTATTTTTCAAGTGCTTTTTCAAGCCCCAAAGTGCACCACTCTGGTTGGTTCATTTCATATACTTTGAAATTGTTCTCCTTTCAAACAAAAGTATAGTATACCAATCAGAGGGAACAAAATGCATAAACAAATTTTTCCTACCGTACCCTAAGTTTTCTCGTTCCATCCTGCTTGAAACTTTTCTTAACTTCCAAACATTTTACAAGGCCACACATATATCATTTTGTGCAAAAATGTCTGAAAATTCTTTTTCCATACCTAAGTTAGCTTTCAAGTTCTTAACATTTCTTTTCCAATTATTTTCATTTCTTGTCCTTTATCTAAAAGAGTTAGTTTGGCATACACTCTTAATTTTATTATTTCCAGGACATAAAAATAAATAAATAAATAAAAAGAGCGTGATATAATTTTATTTTAATCAAAGGTAGTGGATAAACATGATGAAAGCCAAACAAACTACTTATGAATACTATTAATCATTTAAGTATGTAAATAAGGGGTGAGTACGAGGGTTGGCTGATAAGTACTGGGCCTCACAATAAAAAAGAAAAAATTAAATTTTTTTTCTTTATTTCTCAACATAATCTCCAGAAAAGCTAATACATTTGTCATATCAGTGTTCTAATTTAATTAAACCATTTCTGTAGTACGATTTATCATGTCCTCAAAACAGCTGTTTACCCCATCAATGATCTCCTCATTGCTGTGAAATCTTCATTCTCCAAGAAATTTTTTGAGGTTCAGAAACAGGTGCTAGTCACTGACGAATAGGGTGGATGTTCAAGCAATTCAAACTTTAATTTGCACATTTTTCCCATTGCAATGACTGAACGATGGGCCGGAGCATTGTTGTGAAGAAACAAGATCTCTTTCTTTGCCAAATGAAGTTTTTTTCATTTCAGTTCATCTCTCCAACATTGCAGTAAGCTTACATAGTAGTAATCAGTGATACTTTTACCCTTTTGCAAGTAATCAATAAAAATAATTTTCTATGCATCCCAGAAAACACTTGCCGTAGCCTTGTTAGCTGACAAAATTGACTTTGCCTTTTTGGAATTTACTTTCTGGAGTATAGTGATGTATCGAAGTTTCATCCATGTAATAAGCCACCTCAAAAATTCACTGGGAATTTTATGGTAGAGATCCAAATTCTTAACAGAAACTGTTTTTCTTTGCAACTTATGATCAGGTACCAACAAAAGTGGCACCCATCTTGCATAGACCTTCTGAAAGCCCAAAATCTTACTTAAAATATTACCTAGACATTATTTTGATATGTTTACAGCCTCTGCTATCTCAAAAAACTTTAATTTGCGGTCTTCCAGTACTAAACAATGAATTTTTTCAATGATCTCTGGAGTTGTGAGCGAGGTTCATCACTAGTGCTCAAACATCCTGTTTTAAACCCTGCAACCCACCTTTTAATTATTTTATATGAAGGGACAGAGTCTTTCAATGTACTGTGTACTTTCTCCTTGATTTATTTAGGTGTTAAGCCTTTCAAATGGAAGTATTTAATCACCGATCCTTTTCCAAATCCTTCATTTTCGTGAAACCGCGACATTTGTTTTGTTAAAACTACTGTCATTCAAATATTAAACAAGCTATTTACCTGTAACTATGGATACAAGCTAGTCTAGAGTTAAACTATGTGATGCTATCCATCAAACTGGCCTGGTGATGCCAACTCTATGTGAGGTCCGGAACTTATCAGTTGATCCTCATGTTTTAAACTTACAAGCTGGGTCCTTATATTTCTCTTAAAATTACTCAAATCACTTTCTCCAGGTTTGTGCGTAATCACATTAAAAAAAAACCAAAAGTAATTCTTAAGGAGTTTTTAGGTTATATTTCTAGAATACATAAAATATATCTAGCATATTCACTTACCAGCAAATAAACTGAAGAAGATAAACAAGAAGATCATTTTGAAATTGGAAAACAATGTTGCAAGTAAAGGATTTCCAATCTGTAACTTACTCCACAATTGCATATATCTATCTGAATATCTTATTGTCTACCTCTATATTGTATTGGTCTCTAATGGAAAAGGATTGAAGTTGGACTCACATAATTTATACACATAACAGAATATTAGAGCTGTATGTATCTCAAACTCAAATTGTTCAATTTATGACTCTTGCTCTCAGTGGCATATATATAGGATAACCCAAAAACCACAAAAGACAAATAAAAGCTTGGGTACTTCAGAAAAATGTAGAGCTAATTAAAATAGAGAGTTTGCACAGTATTCTTCTTCTAGTTTTAGCCATTCCTGAAATATTTCTATTTTGTGTCTTGCAAGGTTTTCGAGATTTAATGGAGAAGTGGGGTCTATGAAATGTCTTTGAAAATATGTGATTCTTCTTTTTTATGCCACTTCAAATTCTAACAAGAACTGGTTTGTAGTATAAACAATTGCATATTGTTTTTACACCATGCAGTATTTATAAATTTTGTTGGGCTAGCATTTATTGTGAATAACACAACACACTGCCTTTTTTTCAGTAGTATAGCATATACAGCATATATGTGAATCTGTAAGTGATTGCAGTAGATCTTGTAAACATTGCGTATCAGATTTTTGTAAGACATTCTTCAGCATTGCTTTCTAAGAATTTTCAGTTTCCACTTTCCTTTCAGTTTTAGTTTCACTATTAACCTCATTGTTTCTTATAAAGCATATATTTTACTTTACTATGACCATTATCAGACTGCAGTCTCAAGAGAGAGATTTTATATTTAGGTTTTATAATCCTCAAACCAGTTTTGAACTAGTTTGTCATATTTTTTTGTTTATTTTTTGTTGTTTATAAAGGAACCATTTCTCAACCAATTATTAAAAATATGTTCTTCAAAATAAATTTTATTGAAGCTTATGATGGACCCTTATTCCACAGATACAAGTGTCATATAAATGCTTGTTTTCTCTGTTTTTGGGAGTTCTGTTTTTTTGGTGTAATTTAAGTCCTCCAACATTTAGTCATATGGGACGATGAATGAAATGGGTAAAATGATGCTCCAATGAGTCCGGGGTCCATAGAGCTTTGAGTTACCCGACATTTGTCTTTCAGGATAAGGGAAGACCCCGGAAAAACCTTATCCAGGTAATTCACCCTGATCAAGATTCAAACTCGGGACCTCTTGAACGTGAGACAGACATGCAACCATCTACGCTACTGAGGCGGGCATTATTAATTTACCATACCACAGCTTACAGATGATATGTTTTTTCTGTTTTCTTCGCTATCAGCAACATTTTGGGGTGAAATTCTTAAAAGTACTTTGCTTAGTCAGAATTTGCATGGAGTTTACATTTACAGAGATAGAGTTTACATGACAAATTTTTACAAAACATTGGCCAAGCCGTGGCTCAGTGGTTAGACCGCTCGGCTCTTACCAAGGCGGCCCGGGTTTGATCCCAGGCGACCGCAAAGTGAGATTTGTGGTGGAAAACACGGCACTGGGGCAGGTTTTCTCCAGGATCTCCAGTTTCCCCTGCCATCTCATTCCACCGGTGCTCCATGTTCATCTCATGTATCATCAGTGTCATTGCCTGCGTTGCCGTATGTAGTAAAAGCGGACATTAAACACTACACATTTCATTTCACATTTACAAAACATTAAATTATGAAGGCATAAATCCAGTAGCTGATGATGAAGATAAATGCCCTCAAAAAGCTTTCAATTGTGTTCTAACATTTAACGCTTTAATGGCTGGTACTGCATTTGGCAACAATACGCTGTATTCAACTTAAAAATATTTTAGTGTTTTTTGTTTGTTTGTTATTATAATATTGTGCTGGCTTTTGTCGGTTATACTAACAAAATTTGGAGTCTTTTGAATTGTAAATATAATATTATTTATGCAATTACATTGTAGTGTTGTTTTGTTGTTCTTTTTTTTAGCATAAAAAGGAAAAATCCAAGCAACTGCAGTCAAATGATACCCCGTCAGCATCCAAGTGTGCTATCACACCGGCTATTTTACTTGGACCCTCCCCGTCCTTTGCTACAGGCACATTTGACTTCAGTCGCTGAGATTCGAACTCATGAAGTTTAGCTTTGAATGGATGGCCAGTCCATTGTATAGTGCTTTAACAACCATGGCTATTCGAATCGATTGTGCTGAGGCACCACAGAAAGCGCTAGAATCAGTTTAGCAAGTATGCAAGAGTGGCATATGTAGCAAAATAATTCATCCATTAAAGGGTTAAAAGTGAGGACAAGTGTAAATAAGCAAGACTACTTCAATATTCTAACAAATGAAGAGCACTTTGTTAATAATGTTTCCTTTTGTAATATTTATTATAGTCATTGACTAAAACTAATTGCTTTGGCATGCTGTATGTGGCAGAAAAATTAATTCAAAGAGATATTTAACAATATATACAATCAACTGGACTTGCCAAAAATACTTACATAGTCCTATAAGACATGAAACATAGGCTTTATAAAAGTTTAATGAGTATTTTAAAGATTGTAAATAATGTTAATATAAGAACTCTTAGTATAAAATTTGACAATACCATGAAAGTGTATAACGTTTTTAAAAATGAGTAAAATATATATTGAGTTAGTTTTGTAAATCATAGCATTAAATCATTAAAATATATGAAATATTGTAATTCTACTTTACCACAAATTTTATTTCTATCACATCATGAAATAAGATTTCTAAGTGTTAACACCAAACACTGTTGCTAATTAGAAATTTTATCTTGGGCCCATTAATTTTATTCTTCTAGAACTCCTTTTATGAACCTTGCGCTGCAGGGCTCTCATTCTCTGGACGATTTTCTGAAAAGGCAACTTTAGAACTTTGCTTTGTAGTTTTTGGAGATCTAACTGGAGACTTTGGTGATTTGACTTTTGAGTCACCCTAAATGCAAAACAAACAAAAAAAAGTTGAGAGACATACAAAAAAATTAGAAAACATGGAGAAATATATTTTCATTGCATCAGAAAACAATTATTATGCTTCAAAATAGGGAAATCAATAGTAGAAAACTGATTAGCATGGATAATACAGTTATAGTTTTGTTATAGTTTTGGCAACTATAGTATAGAATCCAAATAAAACTAGGGTTGGCAGTTCTGTTTATTGTATATGTAGGTTAGGTCTCTCTTCTCCATCCAAGCATATGGACTCACTTTTCCGCTCCCCTCCTCAAGTAATAATGAACCAAAGGTTATAAATTTAGATCTATGCATCACAGTATAATATAGTACAACGTTTTCAAAACAGCAGCAGAGAATCTGGTTGAAAATAGAATGTGCTAGAGTTACAAATGCACAACGATGTACCAAGGATTGCAAGTGGCTTGTGGTGTGGATACTTGCCATACAAAACAGTGACAAGTTATGTATAAGCCTTTAAAGGAAGATGCGAAATGCATCACATATACCTAGACTGGTCACCCACCGATTAGTGAAAATGACGTGCAGACAGTGTCCAGATTAGTGGAAGCAGATCAAAACTGCACTATCTGGGAGTTAGCCACAGATACCGGATTGGCACTTTCGACTCTATATTGAATCCTTAAGATCCACCTTAGTATGTGAAAAATTCTTCATGATGGTTTCCACATGAGTTACTGGAGATGCAGAAATGTAGCTGCTCATACTCTGAGTGCTATGAGAGGAAAGGAGAGCCCTTCGGATGATGTATCATCACCGATGACACCTGGCCGAAACGTTATGATCCACAGTTGAAACATTAATCGTTAGAGTGGCATCTTCATGGGTCACCATTGAAAACAGCAGTTAGGCAGACTACTATAAATGTGAAAACAATACTAATCCTAGCCTATGATTGGGATGGTGTCATCTTAAAGCATGTCATTCCCCCAAGGCAAACCTTTGATGCGGAGTACTACTGTACATTTCTGCAAAATAATCTGCAATCAGCATTAAGAAGAACCAGACAACACTTAATGGATAACCCACTCATTATTCTGCATGACAATGCGAGGTCACATGTAGCAGGAGCAATGTCTGATTTGTTCAACCACAGGTGTTGGGAGGTGCTTTACCACCCTCCATACTTTCTGGGCATAAGTTTCTGTGACTTCTCATCGCTTAACTGAAGGAACCACTGCATGGGAAGAAATTCAGAACAGTGAATGATATTTTGGGTGCAGTTGATATGTCTTTAAGTAGTAACCAGAAATTAGAGATGCCATCCATGGCAGTCAACAGCTACCACATCATTGGGAACACATTGTATGCAATGCAGGTGACCATATCAAAGGCCTGTAAAACTTATAACTTTGTTTGAATGTTATGTGTCTGGAAAATAAATAGTTGCCAAAACTAGAGAAACAACCCTTGTATTATGCAGCAAAATTATTTTATATTCATGAATAATAATACTAATAATAAGAAAAATCAGTGCACAGAAAATTAAATGATGTTGGAATTAAGCAAGTATGAATTTAATGTAAACTTTTATCACTGCATTTAATGTTTGCTTCTGCTCTAAATTCATATGTAGACCATACATTTAGACATTGTTTATACATATCACCAGATTTACTTGAGGGTGTGCTGTATGCTTTACTCAGAAATGACTTTTTCCTCATTTCATTTACATTCCATTTATAAAAATGGTGAATAAATGATGATCTGTTCAACCAGTGTAACAACAATTTAAATAAATTCACATATAAATAATTCTACCGGTGGTGGTGGCACTTGGCACTTCTCTGTGGCTTGTGTTTGTTTTTGGTTTCTGAAATTATAAATATGTAAACTGCTCTTTACTGAATATGGTTTTCTACTGTTTGTTTAATGTCACTTTAATTAACTGTAACATATTGTGTAGGGACTTTTAAAACCTACAGATTAGTTATTCCAGGCCAGCCTTAGTTAAGTAGCGATTTCTTATAGTATGAGGTGCATCCATAATCTAAATTTTCTTTGGGTCATGAACAGAAACAAAACAGAGTTTAATTTTTAAGATCAGTTGGAGCAGATACAGGAAATATTAAACTAATTTTTAACATATTCACTACCAAAATTCATATATGTGTCATACTTTAGGATCAACTTTATTCTACTCCTGTGTCAGTCCAATCTGGGATTGGAATCTCTGTGTGTAAACCATCTCCACCTTTCTGTCATTCTGAAAATGCTGAAACCAGGGGTTCTGGAACAGACTGAAATCACTGGGAGTGAAGTCTGGGCTGTAAGTTGGATTATCAGAACCTCCTAGCCAAATGTTTGCTGTTGTTGTCCATCAAGCACTGCATGGTTGAGCATTATCATGTGGCAAGAAATCATCACACAAAGTTTCCAGCGCTACTTGTTCTGAATGGCCTGTCACAATTTCTGCATTGTTTTCCAGTAATCCTGAGCATTCACCATCATACTTATAGTCAAGAATTCAGTCAGGAGACCTGCCTATATGTCCTAGAACATTAAACACAGCATTTTCTGTGCTCAAACAGTCTGCTTTAGTTTCATCTTGCAGGGAGAGTCACTGTGATGCCGATGGATAGACTGCTATTTATTTTCTGACTGCTGTTTATTTCCATGCAACCATGTTTCATCATTTGTGTGATGATTCTCTAAAAATTTCCATTGAGAAGTGAGGTTTCAATCCTGTACCTTCTCAATTCAGTTTCCTTACCACATAATTATAATAACAATTGACGGATGCACCGACATTTAGAGTTTTTAATATCAGAAATTTGATTTCGTACCCTGCATCCCCAGTTACAGTAAAACAATTGATCCAGTTGCCGATTTCTATAAAACTTAAAGTTATAAATTTGATTTTGTTTCTCCTATTTTCATGTACAGTAACCTATTAACTATTGGATAGCTCACTATAATGTTGTGTTTTCTTGAACATTTGTACAGAATACTAATCCATACTTCTTTCCAGATATACATATTATTTTTTAATATTGCTTTTATTGTGTAATGACTTCATTTTATTTTATATTGTCATACACTTTCCTTTTTATTTCACTGTAATTTGCATTAGCTGTGCTTTCAATAATGTTTCAGGTACCTCAACCCAATAGTAATATTTTTGTCCTTGAACACTACAAGACCAGCAACCATTTAGAGTCCTATCGTGTCTGCATATTGTATTCCCTTAAGTGAAGTGTGACATGTGCCAAGTGAATCCATCTCTAATACTATTGGTGCTAAGACAAAATTTAAAATTTTGTAATATACAAGAAAGGTAGGAAGCAATGTTTCTAACATAACCATAAAAACCTCACATAATACAAATAAATCAAATACCAATATATTATAACATAAGCCAATGACATAAGCAATGTAATGAACATCATTATTTTTTGGTATGTATGGTGTACATATGTTGTAATTACTCAAAACTGAAATGCCAACTATGACATGATCTGCTAAAAGAATAGCTTTGAACAAGCCAAGATGCTTATTAAATTCCAGAGAGAGTGAACAATTCACTTCCTGTTAGTCTACTGAACGCTTAATCTGCAGAACATCAGCCATCACATGATATGATGGTATTGGGATAAAAGCTTGTAAAACCTCATTTTACAGATCTGAGGTTTCTGCTCAATATGATAATATTTATATTCTTGTATAGTTATTCATAATGTTAAAAATTTTCAGGATATTCGATTTATAGGAAACTTAGTAGCATAAATCAAAGTTAAAACCACTTCATATTCAGACATAACCCTATAACAAGTGTTGATGTGTTCAAGAAAAATGGCTTAATCCTTCTGAGGATTTTTTACCTAAAAGCCATTGATATGTTTGTGATTCTATAGTAATTGGGGACAGGTTTATTTATGAGAGAGTTCAACTAGTATTATTCAGTTAGTTAGTTAGTTTTTATTCATCCTTTTGATCATATTACATGATATAGGACACGTCAATCTCAGTGTTCTTCCATTCAAAAATCAGCATAAAGTATATCACCTGGATCAACTTGCTATTGCAGGTAATCTACCTGCCCCCTTACCACTACCAATACAATCCACATGAGCCAGTATGTGCTCAAATGAAACTTGGGAATACAAACAGAAATAACACAAACTGACTGATGTTGAACAATTTATTCATGAAGAAATTGCCGCCCCCCCCCCCCCAAATAAAAAACATAGCAAGCATGGGAAAACTGTGTGAGACACGCAGAAAAGCAATATAAAAGGCGAAGACTTCTGGAAAGAAATAGTGCATGATCAAATTTTCAAGCCTATCATCACAAATTTGCAAGGCTCAGACAATGAAGACAGTGACAATGACAAATTGTCTCTTGATGTTAAGTGACATTGACAGGGATACAGATGAGCCACTGGCAGTTCAGTTGGATTAAAACTTGTAAATGAGATTGTAAGATATGGAAGTACAAATAAATAAAAATAAATAAATATAAAAAACTGGTAATTCATAAACTATAATTATAACATTTAAAACATATACATAACATGTGAACATCATTGTTCCAATTTTGATTTTAAGTGCATTGTTATAAAACTTTGGAAAATTTAGTTTGGATTCCCTTACTTCTAGCACTAAGGAGACCTAAATTCTTGGACAGCATGATGAGAGAGAGGGAAGTGTGAAAGGAGTGGAAGTAACAAGGTGGAAATGCTGAGCATGCAAATGCATCTCATTCGCTCCAGCCCAGAACTCTTCCCATTTAAAAAATCATAGTAGAAGACTATGAAGACTTTTAATCTTATGTAATATTTGTTATCTATATCAGTTATTATAAACTTAGAGATTACACTTACACTTGTTGTATATGTATTTTGTACATATGTTTTTAATAAAAATCTATTATTTTTACATTAAGTTATTATGTAAAAATTTTATTGTAAAATGGTGAATAAAACTTATTATTGCTTTCTGATGGGTTTGCATCCACATTACAAAGAACTCAGTCTTCACAGGCCACCATGTATAATCTACCTAGCAGAAGTTTTCTTTACAGTGGGAGACATATTAAGAAACCTAATAGATGATCTACTACTGTAAATTTTACCAATAAAACTCACCAGTGATATTCATGTAGATTTTAATGCCATAACTATATACATTGATCTAGAAATTCTGGGATCTCATCTCCTATATACTATTATGCAGTCCTCAAATCCTATGGGATCAATTCATCCACTGAATACTTGATAAACCTACGCTGGTCTAGATGACATTGTCTAGTCAAGAATCTTTGATGCTATGCTTGCAGATTATTTTGACCATCAAAGAGACTTTCTTTATGGTAAATTTGAATGATTCTCATCAGATCCAAGGATATTAAAAACTATATTCAAGGTAAAGAGGCAGTTGTGAAACTAACAAGAATCGAATGGAGATCATCTTTTATACAACTTTCTGAATGTTATGTTTCAAATAGATAGGCACTTAAAATTATTAAGCTACAAGTGATAAAGGATAAGCAGAAAGTTATTGATAAGTGGAGAGTCTGTGTGAGGTGGGGACTGTTCCTCTCTCCCCTATCTACTCCTCTTAGCCAAACTTTCTATTTCTGCTTTGTACTACTTGCTGTAATTCAGTACAGATACAATTCCTTTCTTGGAAGTGTTGAAAACAATGTTGTTGTAATAAATTAAATTTAAAGGGAGTCGATTAATGACACTAAACAACACTTACTTTTAAATTTTTCAGGAACATGTTTCAGTTTACAGTTAAATCTCGATATGTTTCAGAGACTTTGCCTTCATTGTCAACCGGACATCGACTGGTTCTCCGTGGTGTAGCTGGCAGTATGGATCTTGCTGAATAACTCTTTCTGGGGGATGTCGAAATTGAATACTTTGTTCCTATTTTTTGAAATGAAGATTTGTTCCCATGTGGACAGTTCTTGTTTTCCTGATGTATGTTTTAGTAGTTTTGGTTCTGGATTTAGGTTGTGGTTTTTCTCCCAAAAATGTGTGGCAACTGCTGATTTTTCTAATTGTTTATATTTTATGTTCCTAAAGTGTTCCTTTGCTCTTGTTTCTAAATTTCTTTTGGTTTTTCCAATATAAATTTGACTGCAGTCACAAAATTCAATTTGATATATACTTACCATCCATGGGCCTTTGATAAATTCAAAAAAGTCTTCAAAAAATAAAACATTCAACTAGCACCATTCAACCATTACTCCTTAAAAAAACCTAATTTGCTCAAACATCAAAGATGCCATTCCATCCAATAAAAAATCTAGTATATATTAAATTGAATATTGTGACGGTAGTCAAATTTATATTAGAAAAACCAAAAGAAATTTAGAAACAAGAGCAAAGGAATACTTTAGGAACATAATATAAACAATTAGAAAAATCAGCAGTTGCCACACATTTTTGGGGAAAAAACCACAACATAAATCCAGAACCAAAACTACTAAAACATACATCAGGAAAACAAGAACTGTCCACATGGGAACAAATCTTCATTTCAAAAAATAGGAACAAAGTATTCAATTTCAACATCCCCCAGAAAGAGTTATTCAGCAAGTTCCTTGAACCGCCACCAGAGGAGACTTATGACAAAATATTGCCAGCTACACCACTGAGAACCAGTCGATGTCCGGTTGACGATGGAGGCAAAGTCACTGAAACATGCTCCAGGAAAATTTAAAAGTGTTGTTTAGTGTCATTAATCGACTCCCTTTAAATTTAATCAGTACAGATATCTTATCTCCAATTCTATAACTGTGCACTGCTAATGGGGGGGAAAAAAAAAAACCTTTATTTCTTTGGACTTTTACTCAAAATTTTTTAGTATAACATTTAAAACAGTTTCTAAATCACCTAATACACTTAGACATAAATAGTGTGTACTTTAATGATTGCATTAATTAGAATAGTTTTAGTCCTGTATAGCAAAGTATATTTTATGTAGTTATGTAACACAAATGTAAGAGTTTTATCTACAACTTAATTATGGTCAGAGGATATGGAATTGCTAAAAGAGAATGAGAAAGTTATAAACTGATGTATGAAAAAAATTACTTAGTGAATCTAATTCACTATTAAATATACAGGGTGTTTCAAAACGACACTGAACGAATACATAGAAGTAGTTGCTAAGCTTCTATGTAACACATATAGATAGCTTTTACCGCCAAAATAGCCACATAAGAAAAATGCTCCAGAATGATTGTGGATTAGACAGTTATAGGAACAACGCCACATGCCTCAGGCTATTGAAGTTCGCAGGTAGATGACACAGCATGCTGCCTGCTGTTCCTGTTTGTAAACATAGCAACATACTCCACGGTAGCCTGCTACAATTAAGAATTTCTTTGGCTTATGAAACCGCAATAAAGAAGCTGTTCTTTAGTTATTTGTTTATGGGTGTTTATTGTGTCCCAAGATTCCATTACAACAGTTGATGATGGCAAATAATCTGGTGGACATATGCAACTTATACCTTTCAGAGGGAAGTTGATGTTAGTGAGAATGAGATGGAAGCATTAAATGATAAAAGGAACACAGAATATAAAAAATTGTAGGTAAAATTAACCAACACTAAATGCCTTATGCAATGAGACAAGCATTTCATTTCACTGTGTTTAATAATAACAAATAAAGCATTTGTAAATGAAAATGAAGCTGTTGAGTTTACAGTAGCTGATTGAAAGCACTGTATAATTAAGATCATAAGCAAATTGAGCAACCTTGGAACTGTCTGAGTCATTATCGACTTTTTCACAAGGAACTGCCCTTCGCTCCATTACTTGAAAGTGAGGCTAGGGCCACTGATAAAGTGCAAGGAGCAATGCTTTTGTTTTCGTGGCCGGTGTGCCCCAATAACAACTTTTGAGCTTTGCACACCAGTGGTTCTTGCGCTGCCTAATCACAAAATAACATAATATTTAATGCTGCATAAAATGATACCTAACAGAATTTCGAAGCTGCGACACCGAAATTCAGACTAGTTAAGTTATAAACTATGAAACAACTATATTCATTTGGTGACATTTCGAAACAACCTGTATATGACTTTAAATATAGCAAGTCATTTTCATTAATGTTGTACCTTAGCTGTTGATCCTTTGAATATTAATTCTGAAGTTTGAGTGGCTTCTGTTACATCAGGCTTTTTCAAAGACTTTGGAGCCATCTCTTGTCCATGATACAACTGTCCATCAGTACCCCTAAGTGAAATTTCAGTGAATCCAAGGGCTTCAGGAGATGGCTGAGCTGTCTGCCCAGCACGCATGACACGTTGATGAGGTGCTATAACAGTGTGACTACCTCCACAGTAACGATTGACGAGATGTTCTGGCCTAAGTATGAAAAAAGTTAATGAAAGAAAATTCTTCTATTTTTAAAATATAAGAAATAAACATCCACAGGGACAATTTTCAGATCTATATATATGAATTATTTTGTATCATAGAGCATCACCGCATAACCAGACTGTTTACTTACAATCAGGTTCTATAGTTCTACTTGTATTATTGCCTGACTGTGTTGGTTCTACTTTGTGCTACTCCTTCTCACACTTTCCTCAGTGTATCATACCACTTTGTTCCCTCCTCCTTGTACTCTGTCACTTCCTCCATCACCTTTTAATTTTTACATAATTTTCTTCCACTCTCTCACTTTTTACCTTTGTCTCTCTGTGAAATGTATATGTCATAATATGATTTGAAATGCTAATAAAACTGTTTTTTGGGGAGTATGTTAATAAAGATTAAAACAGTACAAATTAAAGTATAAGTGAAAGATTTGACTGTACAAACTTGAACAATTTCTCATAGTAAGTGATAGCGCACAACTCAAAAACAAGAAGTCAGTTAAATCAAACTTGATTGATAAAACTATTTTTAGTTGGTCTTTCCACACTATGTCACTTAGATTTTGAATTATTGAGGCAGTAATTTTGGGACCTTTTGCTTTCATTTTCAACCTCAAAGAGACCATTGTCTGATTTTGCTGCTTTTGGAATGAACTAACCTTGACCTAAATCCAAAATTATTAAAAGTTGTGATAAAAACATAACAAACTGATAATGTGGGAGAAAATCTTAATATGGAAATACAAGAGTCGTTCTGAAACTAATGCTTCCTATTTTTTTGTGTTGACTTTGGATGTCCGAGCCAGATGTTGTTAGTGTAGTGGTAATACTTGAACCTTCCTCTTTCCTTTGCAGGTGGTTCTGTTATATGGTATTTGGCGCCAGCAGAGGAGTGTTCCAAAATGGAGTCTGATATAGGCATAGGTTGTGCATGATAGGCCATGACCTGGTCCACCCTGCACAGCTGTCACCCCTCTCAATGGAGAGCATCTTGATCAACTCATCCATGCTGATCGGTAGATAATGTCTAAAGAATTGTGTGCAAACCGGAATGTCAGCTGTGATGCCTTGGAAACAATGTTGGAACATCTTGGTTATTGCAAAATCTGTGTAAGATGGGTCTCGCGGATGCTTACAGAAGAACAAAAAAATCATCGGATGGAAATTTGCTAGGACCTTCTGGAACAATATGAAGCAGAAGGTGACAGTTTTCTGAATAGCATCATCACTGGAGATGAGATATGTTGTCACCATTACAAGCCAGAATCCAAAATACAGTCCATGGAATGGCAACATGTGAATTTTCCAACAAAGAAGAAATTCAAAATACAGTCATCTGCAGGCAAAGTGATGTGTTCAATCTTCTGGGATAGCCAGGGAGTGGTTCTTTTGGATATCCTGGAGTCTGGAGCAACTGTCAATTCAGCACACTACAATATGACACTGACTAAGCTGAAAGCCCAAATTTCCACGGTAAGGCCAGAGATGAAGACCATCTTTCACCTGCAACATGATAATGCCAGGCCCTACAACAGTTTTGCGACCATGCAACTCATTGCAAAGTTTGGCTTGACTTTCTTATCACATCCATCATACAGTCCAGATTTAGTGCCTTCACACTTTCATCTCTTTGGGCCTCTTAAAGATGGACTACTTGGCAAACATATTCAAGACTTGGATGCTGTTGTCAAAGATGTAAGTGGTTCAGTGGCATGCAGGCTCTGGTTCATCGTTGGTGAAAGTGCATAACGAATGGTGGTGACTATGTGGAAAAATGATAATCTGTCGCTGAAACATTGCTCTATTTAACTGTGCTGCTGTGATTTATGTATCTCCTGTAGTTTCCATGAATAAAAGTAGGAGGTATTACTTTTGGTATGACCCTCATATAAAGACCGAGTAGTAAATACCACAAGTTGATAATTTGATAAAGAAGTTCATAGTACCCCATCAGAGAGAAGACCACAGAAAACAATAGCAGACAACAGTCTTTTCGAGGTTGAAAAAGGAAGTAACAGCTCCCGAAATGAGTCCCTTACAAAATCAAAACACAAGTGATGTAATGTGAAAAAAGTGGCTAAAAATAGTTTTATCAATTAATTTGGACATCACTGTCACTAAATTACTCTAAATTTTATATTTAAATTTAGCATTTCCAAGGATGGGATAAAAAGATTTACAAAAAAATTCCCAGGATTTAAAGGATTCCCTTTATATAGACAAGTTTGAATTTCTCAAGAACTCTAAAAATTTTGATTAAGTAGAGTAAATTAAGTAGAGTAAATGATTACATGAGAATAATTTTATGATACTAATGGTTGTCAATTCATGTAAGTTTTCTGTATTTGCTGACTTTGATACCATTTAATCTGATTATTGCATGCAGAATTGATTAATTCTGTATTTTCTGTATTTCCAATTTGTATAGTTTGTACTGTATCTTGAATAAACAAATACATCTGTATAGAAACTCAATGCTAAATAAATAAATATAAATATAAAAAAATTAAATTGCCCTATATTTAAGATATTTTAATGATAAATAAAATTATCTGAGAATAAACTCAGAAGTTGTCTTCGTTCTGAATCATTTGTTCATAATTAATAAACCTTAAAAGATTGTAGATGAAACTTTACTATGCAGAAAATGTAGATCTTGCTGAAGCATATATATATCTTGCTATTGGTTTGTATTTTGAAATAATTACAATTTTCTGAAATAGGTGTTCCCTCCCTCTTGCCTGTGCAAAAGAAGGGAATTTAAAAGCTACGATAAAGCAGAAAGCTAAGAAAAGATTTTAATATTGTTTTACTATATCACATTTTTCTTATATGCACAACAAAATGTGTTATAAAGGTTTTCAACTATTTTAATAAGAGGAATTAAGTATGTCTGTGAGTAGAGAAAGTTATGTGAGTGCTACATATAAAAGGTTTCATATTTGGGAGACCTCAAAACATGCATCTGTTGAGAAATCTGTTCATTGAATTTTTGGTTTAATACACTAATTTCTCTATCTAGGTAAGGGATGGAGAAGGCAAAAGAACTGTCACAAGAGAAATGAAATGCAATAAATAAATGTCAGCAGAGATATGCATTTCAAAAGGAAGCAGTTAGAATATAATCGTTGCATTTATCCATGCATGGCCTTAAGTATTTTGTAGAATACAACAGAATACTTTATTCATTACATTAGCCTTACATAGTTAAGCAATGCTAATAAGTTGGTGACTCATCAAGATTTAAGTTTAAGATTAAAATTAAAAAACTATAAACTAACACTACAATCACACAGAAAATGAAGCTAGTCACAGTGAAGCAACAAATAATACACAAATAAAAATATTTGTAAAAGAATTTTCACTTAACTTAAGAAGTTAAACAATGGAGTTTGGAATTAACTGACGATGGAAGCAATATGCTTTTGAAATCGATATTATAAAGAAGAAGGAAGTATTAACATCAACTACTTAAGATAAGTGAAGATTCTTTTACAAATATTTTTATCTGAGTAATAACACTACAATATTTACTAAGTATAATAAAGCAAAGTAATATCACATATGTATAATATATAGATTTCTTAAAATTGTATATTAAGATACACTGAGATCACAGTTCATCATCTACGAGGCATGTTTTTTAAGTCAGTACCGTTTTGCGATTCCGCCGCCGCAGCGCTACGGTCGGCGTTCCGCACATGCGCTCTGGTTACCTACATCTCTTGTCTACGCACTGACGCCACTACAGTCTGATTCTTCATTGTATACGTTGGTTACTGAGTGTTTAAGATGCCTCCGACAATCGCGAGTCCCGCCGATTGTGAAGTACGGGCTTTTATACGATTTCTTAGTGGTAAAGGCGTAAAACCGATCGATATTCATCGTGAGATCTGTGAAGTTTACGGACAAAACATTAAGAGTGATGGAATGGTAAGGAAATGGATGAGAGCATTTAAAGATGGCCGCACAAATTTGCATGATGAAGAACGGAGTGGGTGTCTTTCGTTCGTTACTGAAGATTTGGTGCAGAAAGTGGACGAAAAGCGACTACTATTTGTTCCTGCACTTGAAGAAAGGTCTGGGTGGTTAGCGTCTTCAAGACGATAACGAAGTCAAAACAGTTGTGATACAGTGGTTAACACGTCAGGCGGCAGAATTTTATGAGGAGGATATTCAAAAACTGGTGCCACGTTATGACAAGTGCCTCAATATTCACGGAAATTATGTAGAAAAGTAGACTAAGGTACAGGCTTTCATGTAAAAATAAAATTATTGCGATATCTATGCACGTCTTTGTTTGATTCCAAAACGGTACCGACTTAAAAAATATGCCTCGTATATATACTCCTTGATTGAATAATACACTTTACTGGCAAGTAAATTTTTAATAAACATTTTGAAGAGATTATGGTTTTGGATTTCCCTAAATATTTGTGGCAATTTATTATATATTCTAATTCCCATATAATGTGGACCTATTTTCAAGCAGTGCTAACCTATGAGCTGGATATTTGATATCTGTTTTCTTCTTGTGTTGTGTTCATGTGCTGATTTTTAAAAAATTGTTATAATTATGATGTACATATTAAAAAGTAGGTTGTATATATATATATATATATATATATATAGGTTTGGGTTGTGTTAAAATTTTTTAATGTTTTAAACAGTGGTCTGCAAGAAGCTCTATAACTTGAATGGGTCGTTATTCATACAATTTTTTTTTATTTTTTTTTTTTTTTTTATTTGGAGGTCTACCACAACCTTTTGCATTTTCCCATATGGTTATATCCAAATGAAAGTACTGAATGAAAGTAATTGTACAAGAGCATGCATTCCATGGAAGCAAAGGAGTCAATGCTTCCTCTTTAATTCTTAGTAATACATTAGTTTCTTTATTTTCACACTCATCACCATTGTGGAAACTTCAGCGATATATAATTTTCAAACAGTGTATGGGAATTGATACATAAGTTTTGGTGTATTTAGATACACTGTTGATAGAATCTTGTTTTGTGAAAGCAACATACGTCTTGCTTTTTGCTTTCCTATGTATAAACCAAGTTATTGCTTATTAGAGGTTAGGAAAGAAAATTGGATCAATATATATATATATATATATATATATATATATATATATATATATATATATATCTTTTTTATAAATTATAACAGCTTAGAATTATGTGATGTTGCACAGCTTTTTCTAATAAAATATATGTTTAACAACTTTAATTTCTGAAGACAAAGTCAACATATTTTTGTAATTAGGAATACTACTTTTTGAAAGCAGTTCTTAAACTACAAACTGCTTTTGCTTTATTGCGAGAGTATTGCAGCAGGGAGTACTGAAAAATGCTGTCGGCAGAGTGCTGTGTAATGTGTAAAATTTTGAATTGAGATTTCTCAGTTTCTCTTCATTTACCTATGCAAAGAAGAAAGAAATCAAAAAAAGAAGGGAAGCTGCAGCATTAGAGAATTTGAAAATAATAAACATTTGTGTGTAATATTTTAATTAAAGCATTTATGAATTGGAATGGCTCACAACTTTTAAAAGTAGAGTCAAGTTATTTTGTTAGATGTATGTACCTAATCTGCTTAATATTACTGCTTCAATACGATAGAGTCACCATACACTTGTGGCTTTTTAAGCACATACATGTGCATGTGCAAATTATGATGTATGAAACTTAAAAGCAGGATGAATGAAAAGTTCACTTCACTATTATATGTTGTTTTCTAAGAATACAAATGGTATATCAGCATATATTATGAGTGATATATGTTGATTCAAATTCACTTACTCCTCCTCAGGCTTTTCTTTCTTTGTTTTCTTCTCATACTCCTGCTCCATATCCTCTAGCTGAATCAGATTTTTGCCCATTGGCCTGTTAAATGTGAACAGATAATTACACAATTATATTTTTTACCTTTAATTTTAACTTAACAGTCTTACAAAAACCATTACAAAATGCACTCCAAAACCATGACAGTGATGATTATAATCAGAGACAGGAGGTTCAGGCATTATAAATTATTCAAATAGGCAATGGTAGCTCAATGGGTAAGAGCGACTGTACAGAAACTAGGAGACGCGTGCTTCAAATTCCATGGTTCAACAATTTCAAAATGCATTCTATCAAAGCTCCTGTATCTGATTATGATGATTAGGATTCAGATTTCAATGCGAATAACATTTTCAAATAAATTGTTTATGTATATCAATTCTAATTGTAATTGTATTTATCTATTGGAATATATGTTATAAGACATATGTTCAACATATAAAGAAATTTAGGAATATATAGGATTTTATATATATATATATATATATTATATTTATATACATTTTATATATAGGATTTTCGTCCCTGTTATCCTTGCTTGTCAAGGACAAAGAAATGAAGCCACAGCAAAAGTCCATAAGCTGAAATTTACATTTGTTTCAAACTATAAAGTGTTGTGGCTCTTATTAGAAGTTAAAAAGTTCAAGAGGTGACATTGTGTGTAAATTAATTGAAGTAAAGGAAGTTTTGGAGACAGTACATAAATCAAAATTTTGTTTGTTAATAATGTTGTCAATTATGAGCATCATATTAGTGTCACCAGTATAGCAAAAGTTTGTCCTGTAAGGGTTCATATGCCAGTGTATTTACTGTTGTTGTGCTGTCACTTTAAAGCACATTTAAAAACCATCAGCCCAGGATTTGAACCTGCAAACTTGGGATTAGTATGCCAGTGCCTAATCAACAGAGATACTCAGACTAACTAATGATAAAAAGAGATTCAATACCTGAAGGGATAAATAATACCAGACATTAGCCATTTAGGCCTTGCCTTTGCTTATCTCCTAGGTAGAGTTGCTTTGACTGGGATTTGGTTAGAACAATGGAGCTATCAACTATCATGACAAAATATGACCCAGTTGGATTAACATGTTTGATGAATGAATAAGTGAATGAATGAATGAATTAATAAATAAATTAGGTTTTAATAATGACCATACTCCTCCATATACATAAGAGCAAAAGAGTCATTGATCTTAAGAACTTGTGCATTTTTCTCACTTTTACTTATAAATTACAAATTCCCCTCACCTTTTCTGTTGATGTCTTAGTTTGTCCAGCTCATATGTCACATATGGACGAATGGATCTTGCAGGTGGTAATGCAGGCTGAATTGGAATAATAGGAGTATCTGGTTGTCTTTTCATTACAACATCCTTATCACATGAAATGCAGTTCACATCTCTGTTAACGTAAAATTAAAATTTTAATCACAGTGTGTTATTAAGATATAAATAATTAAACAGGGATACAAATTACTTACTACCAAAAAGAAATAAATGATCTTTGAAATAACCTGTAATCACGGCTTCAAATTCTTGATTCAGTCACTCAAATCTTTATGTCATTTAATTTAAAGGAAAGCTGTAAAATGTGAATACCTAAGGAATTTTGTGGTGCCTGCAGCCTCTTGTTCTTTACGGGCAGCCAGGGCTTTTAGTTTCTCCTGTAGAACTTTCAATCTCTGCTGGATGAATTCTCTTAATGGGGTAAGTTCAACTTTATCTAACTTCTGTCCAATTTCACTCTGTACATCTTCCAGAGCATTCTTCCATATTGTTTCCTAAAATAAGTGTTTAGAATCATATAGAAATATGTAACAAAATGTTTGATATGTAGTTAAATGTCCATAATCTAAGTATGCTTTAAAGTAAATAAAGACTAAGATACTTAATGAAAAAATGTAAGAGACAAGTATTAGGTATATTGCAAAGGAAATATTCATTACTAAGTGACACTCAGTTTTTTTACTATTGATCCTATTTCCACATCTTACAGTATAGAGTTAAAAATTTAGAAACTAGAGCATTAAGAAGTAGGTTTTAAATCTGTTTCATGATACTTCTTAAACATTGACTTATAATCTTTCATTATGATGTTACAATTTATTTTTACCTGCTGACAGAGTTTTGTGAAAGCCTCATCCAGGCCTCGTGCAAGGTCATCACAAGCATTGTCAAACTGCTCATGCGATACTTTCCTATTGACTACTACCTGGTCTGCCTTCTCAGCCAGTGCATCTTCCACTACTTCCCGATCAGCCTTAACCATCTTAAGTACCTCCACTTGTTCCACTAAAGCCTGCACAAGTAAAGGATTTATTTTTTACTTTATCATGTACACATATATAGTAGACAGAGGAAAAGAAAATGTAATGTTTCATTGAAAATACAACTTTGAGCATAGTTGAAACTAAAGAAAACATTTTTAGGAAAGTGTGGATGCACACATTTGCGTGTGTGTGTGCGTGCATGCGTGCTTGTGTGTGCATGTGTGTGTGTGTGTGTGTGTGTGTGTGTGTGTGTGTGTGTGTGTGTGTGTGTGTGTGTGTGTGTGTGTGTGTGTGTGTGTGTGTGTGTGTGTGTGTGTATTTGCATATGCATTTGTGTAAACAGTATAACTCAAAACTAAAGCTTGGTTAATGTTTAACTTACTATGAGCGAATGAATATATCTGTTTCTCAACACAAAAGTTCATAATTGGATTACAAAAGTTCTAATTATAACACAAATATCTTCTCTCAGGTAATCAGACAGGTGAATTCTAGAAGGATTTCTGAGCTTTCAAGAGTTAATGTTGCTCTCATCTTCACGAATGATGTAGAGACGAGAGAAAACTAGTAAGTTGAGGGACAGCCCAAGTTATGTCAAATGTATACCTGCTCTGGAAAGGGCTTAACCACGACAGAATGTGGATTTTACAGAATGGTGGGTGAAAATGAGGCACGGGGAAGGTAGCATATATTGTTTCTCAATGGCTGCAGTCTCAGATGCAACGGTCCTTGTACACTGCGATTATTAGATTTTTTTCAAATAAGTAATTTAAATTTGAAGCACAGATAAATTCTTACAATGAATTGGAGTTCTGTTTTTAGGGCTGTTCTATGTTCTTTGTGGCTACTGGTTATGCCTCCAAGCCATGCGGGGAAGCTGGTATCGTCATAGGCGTTAATTCCCGAGATACCAAACTAGGGCACTCTGATGGTGCAGCAATCAGTCGTAAAATTTTGCAGTTCAGCGCCTTATTTCATCACAGGAGAGATGAGATTTCCTGAAGTAGCATCGGTATACAGAGTAGATAGCCCAAAAACATCTATTCTGTGCATGCTGAAATTGCAGCAGCTTAGAACCTGCAACTATGCCTCAGATTTCACAGGCATAAAGCATTAGAGGGATCACAAGAGCTCGAAAAAAGCATATCTTCAAAGCAACTGACATCCCATAACAGCATGGGCTACAACGAGGTTGAAGCTCTGCAAGCCCTATGCGACAAGTTAGACCTTCATCTAGCTTCACACCCAAGTTCAAGATAGAAT
The DNA here is from genome assembly GCA_030765055.1 of Mantis religiosa. Taxonomy (NCBI): domain Eukaryota; kingdom Metazoa; phylum Arthropoda; class Insecta; order Mantodea; family Mantidae; genus Mantis; species Mantis religiosa. Next base: position 121,578,236 of record CM060955.1, on the reverse strand, counting down.
TTTTCCACCCCATCCTTCATTTACAATATGCAAAAGTAGGAAAATTCGGATGGAAAGGGGTGCTTTAGAATGGTGCTTTACAATGGTATGGCGTTGTCTTTCTCTGGATTATGCAGCGAAGTTTGCCTCCGACTACGCGAGCATAGACACGGGTGAAAGATGATTCTTCCTATGAATCTTGAGGATGACATGTGGACTGTCACTAAAAGACTTCAGAACCACGGAAGACTACCAACGTCTCCCATCCAAGGCTGTCATGGTCTGGTTTATGAAGCTCAAGCCAAAGCAAACGTGTTTGCCGATTACCTAGAGAGGACCATGAAACCAAGAGATGGCACCTAGGAACTAGACTTCCTCAACGGCGTTAGGCGGGAGATACTCCGTTATCTTCGGCATCTCCTTTCCAAGACGGATCTTCTCCCAGTGATAAGTCCAGGGCACACTCTGGCGTCTCAACCTGAAAAAGGCGGCGGGTCCCGATGAGTTAATTCCCGTCATGCTCCATCACCGTCCTTTCAAGGACATGCTCTTCTTTATACGAGTCTTCAATATGTGCCACTTTTCACGTCAATGGAGGGAGGTAGGGCGATTTGTATTTTGAAGCCAGGCTGTTTACAACCTGCGTTTCCCCCATATTGAGAGACATTCAGGACAACTCTCCACATCAGTTTGGTTTTCGTTGGACACTCAACTTCTCAGTAGTTGCTGCGCATGGTGAACACTACGGCAGTGTCTCTGCACATCGAGGATGTCTTCTCTACAACCTGGCATATTGGTCTCCTGCATAAGCTGATCCAACTGGAGCTACCTACACACCTATACACTTACTTCACTCCTTGAAACACAGATCTTTCATAGTTCCAGTGGTGGGAAAGAAATCCACAAGAATGTCTATCAGAGGCTCAGCCCCCGAAGGTTCGGTGCTGTCTCCTGCGCTATTTAGCGTTTACATGGCAAACCTTCCCATTGACTGCTGTTTATAGACAATCCAGTGGGTGTGACAAACCAGATACGCCATGTGATTACCTCGGGTCCTGCACAGGGAAGTGGGGTCATCTGGCGAAGCTTCCTTGATGTTTATTGTAATTCAGTAATCAAGAGTGAGTCGCTCAGGTTGACCTTAGTGTGATGCTTTTACGCCTCAGCACCTAGCCACTTAGTGTGGCTCTATGGTGTGGCTAAAAGGATTTGTCATGTGTCAATTTTTGTCTATGGGCATAGGTTACGCTAGTCTTCTGGGTGTTGACCACTCGTACTGCTACCTATCTATGCAGTGACCATGACCGATGCTAGCTGCACCAGGTCTGCCATGCGTGTGGCCACCTCTCAACGCAGTAGTGTTCTGCACCTGGTCGCCCACTTGAAGGGAGCCGAATGCAGGCACACATCGACCTCATGGGATAGGAATCTGTTTGGGATTATATTATATATTCATTTCTGAATCTGAAGGTGAAGGTAGCTAGGAGTGTAAGTCCCTACTCACGTAAGTTTGCCCATGTTGTCTTTGGGCAGTTTTTAGCTTTTCCTCCTACAAGGTGCTTTATGGTCATTGACCTAGAATATTCACCAGCTGATTGGGGTGATTTGCAAGTTTATTGTGGATGGCATGAGATCTCTTTCGCACCATTTCCACAATGTAAGGAGTCCGGAGTAGTCATGAGGATAAAGATGAGAGTCTGCACCCAGTATCATAGATCATCTTTAATGCCATGTTCTGCATGAACTGCAGTCTGCACTTCATGCGATGGGTGAAAGTAAACCCACAATCAAGAAGGACACCGAAGTATTTGCTGAAGCAATCCAAGAGATTTCCCTGTGCTACAACTGCAGTGACTTTGGTGATTGCCAGCGATGGCCTTTTGCCAGTATAAGAGCTGGGCTCACCTCTGGTCTGATAGCCAGACTTCACCTCTCACTCCAGCATCTGATTGCTCGGAGCTCACATTGCAGTTGAGGGAAACAACTAACATTTTTATTAAGCGCCATTGTGAGGATTTCATTCGCATATTGGTATGTAACACTCTGGGGTTCATTGAGGAAGTCAGACATGTTGGCTGCAAAGAGTAACCATAAGAGTACACTGCCTTCCGGCACTCTTGCAGCTATGGGTCTAACTGTTGAAAGCTGTCCTTCTACTCTCACTCTAAATGTATGGTTCCTAAGAAAGCAGTTTATTGAGCTGTCATAGCTAACTTTGGAACATGTGGTAAACTCTATGCTACAAGTGCTGCAACTTCTAATACACTTTGCTACATACCCCAGATTTGTGAGAGTTTAATAAGCAATTGTTCTGAGCCACACTTACCACAAGAAAGATCTTTAAATATCCCTACATACACACACTATTATGTACTAGTGCATAATTGTCTTTTTCTCTGTACTAAGCTGTTTGTGTCTCCATTGTGGTGAAAAGAGTCAGTTTCTTCATACTTGCTGTGGTGAAAGGACATGATACACAGGTCTGAGGCTCTATAGTGGCTATTTAGTGGAAAATTGAGTATCCTGAGATGTGAAGGGTTGCGATAAGGCATTAAAATTACGTTTAATTTTCATGACTTTTAATTTTCTAAATTGGCATAATTTCCTATTTGTTTTCTGAGATGTCTTAGTTTAAAGGCAATATATACACTATATTCTCCTAATAAACTGTTACACTAATTGCATAGGTATATTTTCAGGAAAACGGCTAAACCAATAAAACAGAGACAATAGCTATAATAAAATTTAAAAGCATAAATGAGGAGTCCATTAAGAACCTATTAAATAGATTTACCTTTTAAGTAACAAGACAAACCTCATAGTGCATTTGTCGTTCTTCTTCATCATCCATGAGCTTGGTAGCTACTTGATTTACATGCTCCACATCTGATTGCAATTGTTGTAATCTGCTTTGTAGTTCTCCCAGCCCAGTAAAATCCTGCAATATCATGACACAATTATTGCACAGTTTCTGTTCAGCAGCAATAATTGTATTTGGCAATAGTGATGTCAAATTATCATCAAATTGTCTTTGCAATAATAAAATTTATAAATAGGTTTGAAGTTAAAATGGCATTTCCAATCACCCAACAACCAATTAACCAAACAATCAACTAATCAGTAACTTAGACATACTACTTTCTTTAACCATTTTGTTTTATTTCTAGTGATTGCTCTTTCACACTAATCATATGTGTGTTGCTGCATAGCCAACCACATTTTATCCCATAAAAGAGATTCAAGAGAATTCAAGTTTTATCGCAAAGTACAAAACTAAATTTGACTAACACTGAAACAGTACATAAAACAGAGGCATAACAGTAAGCTTTACCCAATATTTTAAACCACTCTTAGGTTAGCAGCCCACTCAGTGGCCAGCCCAAGAACCCATAGAATTTTCAACACATGCTATGCAGAACACCATAGGAATGAATAACATATGTTTTACATAAAATAATATTTTGGACAAGATAAAGCATGAATTTCAGCAATTATAAGCAATTATAAGGAGAGGTAATGCTATTATATTATACGTATGAACATAACCTATAGGTACATGAAAGAGATTATCCATGTTTAACAAAATTCCGTGGAACAAAAAAGGACTCAATACACAAACGTAGTTTATGTATATGAACAGTTGTGAAACAAAAATGTAACACAATGAAAGAGAGAACTGTGAAACAAAATAAAATTATTCCTTAAATTTAAATGTTTTATGAAATATTAAAATAATTGAAAATTAATAAATAAATGGCATTTGAAGTAGTTATAACAAATTACATATGATGCTAACGAAAACCTATCTGATATTATTGTACGATGTATTTGTTATCCGCTTATGTTTCATAATTAGTGTGTTTATTATATTTTTTTTATTTGTTATTCAGTACATTTGAATGCTTCAATCTGAATATGTCCAGAATATTGAGGAAGAAGATTAAAATTAACCAAAATTTAAGGTTAACATTGCCAACACTAATGTAAAGCAACAATAAGGAAACATTTTGTCCATCACTATGGAAAAATAGCAGCTAAGAATAAATGTTGATGAATTACTTAGAAGATTAAAGAATAATAAGAAACAAACTTCAGATAAGAAGCCACGACTTGGAATTCCTCCACAAAATTTTGGATTCAACAGGATTGTGTCTCAGTATTGTCGCGAGCATTGTTGGGGCCGGTCGCACAAAGGATGCGGCACAGAGAGATAAGGGACAGATAGTGCAGCACGGAGATAAAGAGCTTGCCGAAACAGATAAAGATAGGGCGGAGATAAAAGGCTTGCCGAAACAAATAAAGTTAGATACTAGAAGGTTCTAGTACCGTCTTGTTTATTCCAGAAATATGAGTAGAAAATATAAAAGAAATTGCGACATGCCAGTAGAGACAGTTGTAAGGGACAGTCGAAATGAAACTTGAGAATCGTCCACGTACGGCTGTGTTTTGAAAGTGAACTATCTTGTTTGTGGGTGTGGAAGATGAATTTGAAGGCGGTATTTGTGTATGTTACGTAATTCTGCTATTGTAAGAGTTGACCAAAGTGTGTTTCTACGGAAATAAAGAACATATTGGAATTTCTGCAACTGGACTTTTAATTCTACAAAGCCACAAAGTCACAGTATTTCAGACAAAATTATTCATAGATTTATCATGAGTGTTTAATTAGCCAGAATTTTTGTTGCTGTTAATGCATTAATTATTCTGCTATCATTGACAAAGTCATAAATATTGTATATTCATATGGTAAATAAAACTTACTTACTATTGAGTACAAATTTGTTTTGTTCTGAATAAAACTTCAAGATAACTGAAAGTGCAACTAATTCCATATATGACTTTCTGGCACCTTGATCCAAAGTAATAATAGAGATCTTTTCCCTCAGATATACAGTATCTATAAAAATAATCTCAAGTGTGCTGTACAAATGAACCCAGCACATAATGCAGCTTTTATGAAAAACTGCAGCAGAATGATAAAATTTAGAATTCGATTCTACTTAAGCAAATATTAACTCCTAAAAAGGAGACAAATCCACAAGCAGAGTAACACTAATGAGTATTGGACATTACAGCTGGGAATAAAATGCACTTGGGACTCCTGTACATGATAGGTTGTATATACAATACATTAAAATACCTCTGAAGTAAAATTACATCTAATACACAACAAATTATCAAACAGGTGGAGTCCGGAAGCTGGCCTATTTAACAGCCTACATTTGCAAAGAGTTAATCACACAGACAGCCTGGCTTAAATGTGAGCATTAGAAATACTTGAATAACCAAATTAAGTTCCCATATTAGCTTGTAAAAGAAATTTAAAAGACCTTAAAACTTAAGCTTAGGCCAGTGATCACACTGGAATCCAAAAATTAAAATTAAATGCAAAATGAAACTTACTAACAATGCAACAAAGACTTGCCAGTAAGCCATGTTTAAACCAGGTTGTTTGTGTGATTAACTCTTTTGCAGATATTGACTGTTAAATAGGTCAGCTATCTGACTTCACCCATTAGATAATTTGCAAGATTTACCAAATATTTCCAGAGAATTTGTAGGTTAGTAGCCTAATCAGTGATCGACTGACCTAAAAGCCACAGAAGATCCAACCCCTGTGCCGAAAACACTACTTCAGGAGGCAGATGGGAGAACTTGGCTCCCAGAAGGAGAAGTGGTACACTCCAGAACTACCACCATGAAGCATCAGTTGGAACAGGAGAAATATAACATAAAATAAACAATACCTAATGTATATGCCTGGCAGGGGAAGTGATAATTTGAAAAGAAATATATGAAATCTATGCCGAAAACCAAATACAATATGAGGTCATTCCTATGAGTAAGGACTATGACACAATGAATCACAAAATGAATATAATTTTGAGTCAAACTAGTATTCATATATTGCTAGTATTTACCTAGAATGTTAGGAAGGCCCTAACAAAATGTATTCTAGGTAAACACTAGCAACATATGGAGCATTAAGTAGCAGTTCGACTCAAAATTGTATTAATATAAGGTCAACTTGGAAACTGTTTTAATTTTACTGTTTTTGATGATATATTTTGCGCTCTGAATAAACCTTTTTACTTTTATGTATAAAACACTAGTTTAGGTTCAAATTTAAAAACAATGATTCTGCTTCTTTAATTTAATAAAAGAAATATTGCTATTATTATTGCATACTTGTGTCATAGCATCTCCCTCTGGTTCTTCAGTATTCATTTGTTCCATTAGCCGTCCAACGTCACATTCAAGTGCTCCTATTTGCTCGAGCAGTCCCTCAATTTGAGAGGTAAAATTGGAATCAAGACCTTGGACCTGATCATGTAATGTATTCAGTTTATCATGAAGTTCATGAAGTTGTGCCTTAACTGGATCTTCTTTTTCGTCTGCAGTCTCAACATCCTCCTGGTCAACTGACTTCTCAGATAATTTGACAGTTAGTTCTTCAAGCTGAGAATTAACAAAATTATGTTCATATTAATGTATTTATTTAATGGAGTAAGCAGATAAAATGTTTTCTTTACATGAAGAATATTTACAGCTGTTACTTCTATCTACATTATCTCATATTTTAACACAGTCACTGGTTTCAAAATCTTAAAGAAGCTTTTAGAACTACATAATTGAAACTAATATCTAGAATAGAAAATGCAGACACAAATAAGAATTCTCATATAAAGGTATTTTGATACTATTGTTTTATTATGCACATAATAATTTCAATATACAGACTTTTGCAATTACAAATATGAAACAGAAAAAAATTAAAATCACATCTTTCTGAAAATGTGCTAGTCTGAAAATATCGTCATAATCATTGTTGTTATGGTGGCAGTGGCAGTGTGGTGGTATAAGAGATGAAAGAGAAAAAATTATTTTGTAATAGAGTGACCTTGTAAAACATTTTCTGAGAATTCTTTTTTGGATAAGGCCAAAAAAATAAATTAATAAACATGTTTCTTTGAGGGCATGATAAAAACAATTAAGTGAATCTTTAAAGGTAATTAAAATCATAAAATAGACTTATTCATGTTATATTTTGTTATCACTTACTAATCAAAGAAGTTTTAAAATAACAAATGAGTGAATCATAAACATTTCACAAAAACTCCATAAAGTACAATTCCACCCTCATGAGAGGATAAAAATGAACAAGAATGCCACGAGTACTGAAATGATTACTACAAGCAGTACATACATAGGTTGACTTCTTAATAGTGACAACAATGCTGTAATAAACTTCCTTTACATATTAAATAACCACAATCTGAAAATATTTCGTTGTCACCACCACCACCACCACCACCACCACCACCACCACCACCACCACCACCACCACCACCACCACCACCACCACCACCACCACCACCACCACCACCACCACCACCACCACCACCACCACCACCACCACCACCACCACCACCACCACCACCACCACCACCACCACCACCACCACCACCACCACCACCACCACCACCACCACCACCACCACCACCACCACCACCACCACCACCACCACCACCACCACCACCACCACCACCACCACCACCACCACCACCACCACCACCACCACCACCACCACCACCACCACCACCACCACCACCACCACCACCACCACCACCACCACCACCACCACCACCACCACCACCACCACCACCACCACCACCACCACCACCACCACCACCACCACCACCACCACCACCACCACCACCACCACCACCACCACCACCACCACCACCACCACCACCACCACCACCACCACCACCACCACCACCACCACCACCACCACCACCACCACCACCACCACCACCACCACCACCACCACCACCACCACCACCACCACCACCACCACCACCACCACCACCACCACCACCACCACCACCACCACCACCACCACCACCACCACCACCACCACCACCACCACCACCACCACCACCACCACCACCACCACCACCACCACCACCACCACCACCACCACCACCACCACCACCACCACCACCACCACCACCACCACCACCACCACCACCACCACCACCACCACCACCACCACCACCACCACCACCACCACCACCACCACCACCACCACCACCACCACCACCACCACCACCACCACCACCACCACCACCACCACCACCACCACCACCACCACCACCACCACCACCACCACCACCACCACCACCACCACCACCACCACCACCACCACCACCACCACCACCACCACCACCACCACCACCACCACCACCACCACCACCACCACCACCACCACCACCACCACCACCACCACCACCACCACCACCACCACCACCACCACCACCACCACCACCACCACCACCACCACCACCACCACCACCACCACCACCACCACCACCACCACCACCACCACCACCACCACCACCACCACCACCACCACCACCACCACCACCACCACCACCACCACCACCACCACCACCACCACCACCACCACCACCACCACCACCACCACCACCACCACCACCACCACCACCACCACCACCACCACCACCACCACCACCACCACCACCACCACCACCACCACCACCACCACCACCACCACCACCACCACCACCACCACCACCACCACCACCACCACCACCACCACCACCACCACCACCACCACCACCACCACCACCACCACCACCACCACCACCACCACCACCACCACCACCACCACCACCACCACCACCACCACCACCACCACCACCACCACCACCACCACCACCACCACCACCACCACCACCACCACCACCACCACCACCACCACCCCCACCACCCCCACCACCACCACCCCCACCACCCCCACCACCCCCACCCCCACCACCACCACCACCACCACCCCCACCACCACCACCACCACCACCACCACCACCACCACCACCACCACCACCACCACCACCACCACCACCACCACCACCACCACCACCACCACCACCACCACCACCACCACCACCACCACCACCACCATCATCATCATCACCATGCCCACCTTGGTAGTGTAGATGGTAGCGTGTCTTCCTCACGTTCAAGAGGTCCCAAGTTTGAATCTCGGTCAGGGTGAGTTACCTGGATAAGGTTTTTCTGGGGTTTCCCTTATCCTGAAACACGAATGTCAGGTAGCTTTAAGCTCTATGGATCCTGGACTCATTTGAGGATCATTTCACCCATTTCATTCATTGTCCGATATAACTTAACATTGGAGGATGTAAATTAAAAAAAAACACCATCATCACTCTTTTATACACAGTGTGCATGCTATTCAGTCAGGTATGCAGAGCCCTAAACTTAAATCCCATGTATGTTTTCATTGTAATTTTACAAAACTGTTCAGTGTGAAATTTTGTTATGATTTATAAACAAAAGCTGTATGAAACTTATGGACAATAGTTTTATTACACTCGTGGAATTCTTTTCACTGGTAAAAAATTTATCTTTCAACCAAGGTTACATAAACAACTATATTGTCCTGTTTTAAAGCCAGTGCAGAAGAGATTCAGGCTATGGTTTCCTTTTAAATCATTAAATAACATAAGACAAGCAAAATAAAGAAAACAAAAGCAAAAGGAAACCATAGTCGTCATATAAAGGCAATGTTCCTAGTTTTGATACAGAAATAAGTAAAGTATAAATACCTTTGACTTCAGATCATCAATTTCTTTCACACTATTGTACAGGGCCTCAAAAGGTACTTTCTCTGAAAAATAAGTGATTATAAGTTTTCTAGCACAATTACATTTCAATAGAGGTAACATGATTACATTAAAAGGCATAGCTGAGATTAAAAAGGGGCAGTTTCTCACTTTTTATTAATTGATATTTATTTATTAGATGTACTAAGGAAAAATTGCAGCAGCGATGGCAGTGGCTGTGGCGGTGGCGGTGGTCACAGCAGCTATAGTAGAGTAATAATAGTACTGTTGACCAATGTAAAGAAAGTTCATGAGAGGAATGTGCCACCCTTATACTGTGGGATAAGGACAGCAAATGTGTGTGACAGAGAACACATGGTACACAAAAAGTAGAACAATTAAGAACACATGCACCCTATTCACCCAGTACATTAAAACTAAGAAGATTTATTCACAAAAGTAGAAGACAGACTGTTTTTGAATGGTCTGTATTTGAACTGACCTTAGTATCATAAACATGTCGAGGCAGGGTGTTAGAACCTTCTCCAACCCCCTTGTGTCTCATTCCTCGAGGACTTTCTTTGCTGTGGCAAACAGTAGTTTTTCTTGAAGCAGGGAGAAAATCTTATAAAAAAGTCACTTTCCAAAGGATTCTTTCAATTAAAGAACCCTTACTGTTATAGAGCAGCAAACTGAAGCTGCAATAATGCTCACATCAGAATGAAAGCTATTAGCTCTTATTTCACTTCCTTAAATCTTATTTCTATACCTTTAAAATTATGCTAACAAAGTGACAATTTTAATTCAACCTCAGTCAGTCTTCATCTCAACTTTTTCCTTCGTTTGCAGTATATCCCTAGCTAGTTGTTTGACAAAATCCCATGTTTTTGTGCTCTCAGTCATAGTGGTACTCAAGCTTTCTATTGTCAATTCCAGTATCAGTTACCCGCATTATAAATGCTTAATTTTTGAACCTCCCAAGGCCATTCAAAAATGTATCTGAAAATAACCCGCCAATGTACACTTCAAAGAAATAATCTCACCTCTGGAATTCTTTATTTAGTTCATTATATTACTACAGCAGTTTCATCCCATTTTACTGGCCATTCATTAATAATTTGACATCTGATCTTTTCTTTACTTTTACTGGAATCATATGCTTTTGAGGTACTAATAACCCATCTTTCTTTCACCTATGAATCTAATGGAGTAGTCCTGCTATTACTTACCCTATTTGAAACAGTTGTATATGTACAAATCATTTTCAATAGCATTTTCCCTTGTGTTCTCTTCATCACTCTTCATGGCAGTGTACCATACTGGTTCGGCATACAACACAATCAAATAAACTGCACCACATAACATTTACCATTTAATTGATTGTGGGATCTACCAATATTTGGGATTATTCTATTAGGAAGTTTTGATGCTTCTTCTTCCATCTATTTCACCACAGTTTTTATATATACAGCAAAAGTAGTATTTTCATCTAACATGATACCTAAGTACCTAATATGTTTTGACTATTATTGTTTCCCTCAGTTTAAAAGAAAAATTTAAATGCTTTCTAGGGTCCTTGAGAATAATGACTTATTTTCTGTGGTTTTCTGTTTTCAGTTATGGTTTTACATACTTTCCAGTCAAATTCTAGTTTCCTTCTTCTTTCCATATTTACTTCTTTGCAAATATTGTCCCACTGATTTCAAAATAAATGATCCGGTGACCTATGAGAGTAACGCATCATGTGGTCGTGGTGGGGGTGGTGGTGGTGGCAGCTGGGGCAGTGGTGGTGGTGGTTGTTCTCAGGGGCTCACACCTACTGGCTGGCTTGTGAGAACAGGTATGACACATCTATTTTATCCTAATTACCAAAGCTAGTTCTCATGTTCTCATGTTCTTCATTTAGTCTTTTGTGAGCTCTCTGTCCTTTCTTAGTTACTCTATACCTTTCTTTTTGCCCATTTGTCTATTTCTTTTTCTAATGCAGTCATTTCTTATATCAACTGAGTTGCCAATGGCAGTATATTCACAAAGCATAATGTAATTTTATCGTACTTTTAAGTATAATGAGTTAAAGGACAGGGATCTTGGATTTCCAGAACTGGTCAGAAGTGAAGGTGAGAGGGTGGCCCCACACAACTGTTAGCCAGTAACTGCAAGCTTTGTGGTAGGGAACCAGGCAGATACAGGAAAATGCTACTGGAAGCAAACAAAAATAATTTCAAAAACTAGAATGACAAATATAGCAAAATGGAAATGTTTCTGATTTGTTCCAAAATGACAACTAGTTGACTAATCACCACCTCAACAAAGATGAAACTGAATTGGAAGCATAATGTCCAATACCATTTTGAATGCAGTATAAATGCAACCTTAAGTGATTTTAATAAGTACCTCTGGACCTAGTAAGAAGAAATGAGCAGGAAATTTAGAAGGAAAAAACTGATAGACTGTAAAATACAAAAAAGCAAGAAAAACATATCTTGTTTTATCTGAAAAATAATGAAAGAAATCAAAGTTTTGAATAAAGTAATAAAACAATTCCAAACACAAAGAAGTCAATAAAAATGCTATTAGCATGCTATATGAATACACAAAAAGAATACTTAACAAAACAAAGTTTCTACGCAGAATAGCAAAGGTGCTCTCAGAGAAAGTGAATATAAAAGAAGTTAAAGAAATAATTGATACAAGTACTCAAGACTGCAAAAAAAAATACCAGAAACACAGAAGATAATAGTTGATATAAGCAATGAACTAAAAATGGATTTAAATAAGAAGGAATTACAAGAAGTAGCAAATGCCAATTGGCTGAAGGAAGCGTTTAAAAAGAGCCAATTGGTGAATGGAAAAGTTTTAAAGTAGGAAGAAGACCTAATTATTATTATCATCACTGTTGAGGCAAATGATAATGAAGGAAGAATTATGAATAAGGTCCTGATATAAATTCATGAATTCAAAAGGCTTTAGGAGAAGGAAAATTAAATGAAGGAAAGATGGTGCACAGTGTAACATCAAATAAGACAATGGGAGATCATGAAACCAGGAAAAAGTAAGAGAGTTATCTTGTCATTGCTATTAAAGATGAAGGTAGGATAGCTGAAAACAAAATTAACCTAATGGCAAAACTGGGGTTGTACCATGGCCAAGTATTTAGACCACTTTATTCTTACCAAAGCGGCCTGGATTTGTTCCCAGGCGACTGCAAAGTGAGATTTGTGGTGGACAACACAGCACTGGGGTGGGTTTTCGCTGGGACCTTGATTCCCCCACCATCTTTCCACCAATTACTCCATTATCATCTTTCCTTTCATCCGCATTCTGGTTTTGATCATCTACTTCCCTCACTCTCATTCTGGGGAATGGGCTGATCACCCATCCCTGGATTTCTCTCTCTGATCTGTAGTTGTGGCTCCCTCACCTGACATCTAAAAATTGGCATAACGGGTAGAGGACCATAAATGAACAGGTGTGTGACCTATATCAAGAGAAGAAGATAAAACTGGGAAGTACCCTGAATACAATTAGAAAAAATGAAAGTAAGAAAACTTCATAAAGAAACCTTCAGAAGAAGGAAGTGTAAGGAAAGTACTCCAATACTTGGGAGGAAAAATGATATTCAAATATCAATGTACTGTATACAGTTACTGTTTAAGGAACCCAAATGGAGGAACTTGGGAAAAGGAAAGCAAAAATGAGGATATAATAAACCGTAAAGCTCACAGGGAAGAGGACAGATGCATACATCATAAAAATTGTAAAGCAAAATGTAAACATCAAAGGTTTATTGGTGGATATCTAATGTTAAGCAGTCGGCAATGAAGTCGTTTGCTCTCTTGGAATCCAGTATATTAATGTTATGTAGGTATGTTGACTAAAGGTTGGGCAGCGGAGTAGGTGATTTCTATCCATATGTTCTTTAAGTGTACAGAAAGGACACAGAGGAGATCTCTGTACACCAATCCAGAATGAATGAGACAGTCATTGCCTGTTAAGATTCTGAAAGTAGCTACAGAGGATTTTGTTGGTAGTGTATTGATTCTAGTCATCCTGTTCCATAAATTTTCCCATAGTTTTAGTTAATTAATGGAATTTTGATGGATAGAGTCAACATGAAAAATTCAATGCCATGGCCTGAATTTGAACCAAGGATCTCCTGGTTTCCGTCCAGTCGCTCTAACCCATTGAGCTACCATGGTCAGCGTGCCGTCCTGACTCATATATTTCCCCAGTAGACCACTAGGGGCTCCCGAATCCGAGATACACTGTTTGTGGCGACTTACTATCGTAAGTACTTGAGTCCCAGGCTTCATCATTTAACTTTCTTATTTTAGTTAATTGATGGAAATTAATCATTTCTCCACACTAGCCATTTATAGGCTAAGGTTTTTGATGGATAGAGTCAACATGAAAAATTCAGTGCCATGGCCGGGATTTGAGCCACGGATCTCCTGGTTTCCGTCCAGTTGCTCTAAGCCATTGAGCTACCATGGTCAACGTGCCGCCCTGACATTAAATTCTCCATTTGACTCATATATTTCCCCGGTAGACCACTAGGGGCTCTCGTATCAATTAACTAAAATAATTGATGGAAATTAATCATTTGTTCACACTGACGTATATAAGCTAAGGTTTTTGATAGATAGAGTCAACATGAAAAATTCAATTAATTCCATGAATTAACTAAAATAATAAAGAGTTAAATGATGAAGCCTGGGACTCAAGTACTAACGATAGTAAGTCACCACAAATGGTATATCTTGAATGCGAGAGTCCCTAGTGGTTTCCCGGGGAAATATATGAGTCAAATGGAGAATTTAATGTCAGGATGGTACATTGGGCATGGTAGCTCAATGGGTTAGAGCAACTGGACGGAAACCAGGAGATCCGTGGTTCAAATCCCGGCCATGGCATTGAAATTTTCATGTTGACTCTATCTATCATATTTCTCATAGTTTTCCTTTCTTTTTAATATATAATCCTCTTTAACTTTTGATTACATCTTGATTTAATTATGCTTTTGATAGAATAATAACTTGGTGGCCCAAATGAGTTTGACATAATTTTACTGCCTTTTTTGGCTAAAAATTCAGCTGTTTATTACCATATATTTCACAACGTGCTGGTATCCATTGAAGTATTAATCTTTTATTTAAATTGACTGTTTTATGATTTTATGGCATTCTGCAATATTTAGATTTTTAGGTGCTATATCAGATGTTATGGATATTATAGCTGCCTTAGAATTCGATAACATTACATATTTTTCAAATTTATTTATATGATATAGAGGACTTTATAAGCTCTGAATGATTGCCAAAATTTCTTCAAAATTTATTGAAATTAAACTTAATCTCTTGTAAAAAGAGTGGGTATATTGCACCAGTGCCAGTACCACCATTATTTGGTAAGCTGGAACCCTCAGTGTAAACATGTAGCCATTCATATTATACAAATAAAAATATTTGCTAATTAATGTCCACTTGTCTTAAGAAGTTGATGTTAATACTTCTATCTTCTTTTCAAAAAATCAATTCCATGGACATTTGCCCACATCTTCAGTCAACACACTTCGTCAAGGATGAAGCATACATTCCAGATCTATAGTGACGAGTCTACAGGCAGTGTGTGAAGTGCAGAGGAGAGTTGAGCAGTGAATATCAGAGTTTTTCTGTCACAATGAGCAAGCAGATCAGTGTTAAAGGGAAACGTTCTGTGAACATTAGAGAAATTGCAAGCAGCCCAAGTTGGTGTGTGCAACAGAAATGTAAAGGAACATTAAACTGACGTGTTTATATAGTGATTTTATAAAAGAAAAAAAGACAACGTGACTGTAAGTTAGCACTAAGCTAAGCTTTTTAATGACAAATAAAGTGAGCAAAGCTGAACTTTATCTTAATTAGTTTTGTCACTCCTATGTCAGAAGCAGGATAAGAAGCCACAATGAAGGCAACGTTTAAAAATTTGTTGGAAGAAATGAGATGGAAATGAAAAGTGTAAAGGAAGAAATGGAATAGGAAATACAACAGTGAATTCCTGATGAAAGAAATGAAGAGTGAAATGAAATGTAGTAGTAGTAGTAGTAGTAGTAGTTTTATTCATCCGTTAAGTCAATACAATGACATTGGATACGTCAATACAAATATTTAGAACAATACAAACAATACAAGTATAAAAACAAAAAAAAAAACAAAAAAAGTTGCATCATGTGCAATTAACAAGATCTAAGCATGAACTCATAAATATATATAGTTGCATGGCTCTACAACTACACAGCATTTAAAATGCATCACAAATATATACAATTATATGGCCAGCTACAGTGTATCTAGAAATTCACCTATATCATAATATGAATCACTTAATAAAATTTCTTTCAACGATAGTTTGAAACACCTCATGGATTTTATGTTTTTCAGATTGGCCGGTAGTTTATTATACAGAGTGACTGCTGAATATCTAACTCCTTTGGAATAAGAAGATATGAAGTCAGAAATAAATAGTGAAATGAAAACTCTTATGGGCAAGATGGAATCGAAAATGGAATGCATTGAAAATATGAAGGAAGAAATAAAGATGAGATAAAGAATGAAACAAAGACGATGAACTCCGTGATATAAGGAATGAAGACGAAAATAGAAAGTTTGAAGGAAGTAATGTCCGTGATAAAACTTGAACAATTAAGTAAAATCGATGGGCAATTAACTGGTATGAAGAACAACATAGAAGCGCTAGGTGGAAAGGAGAAAGTAGTTGGTAACACGTTATTGTCCTGGAGAATCTGGGAGGACAGCGTAGTATCCCGGAGGGCAGAATAGAGGAGAGAAAGGTACTTCCAGTTGTAGTGGATAGGGCCAGCTGAAGAGAGAGCAGCTGTTGGATGGCCAGCAGCAATCAGAAGTGTTGGCACGTTGGGAATAAAGTATCAGTTCACTGACGTCAGGCCGCGCTGTGGCGGAGGGGTTAGACCGCTTGGCTCTCACCAAGGCAGCCAGGGTTCGAAACCAAGTGAATGCAAAGTGAGATTTGTAGTGGACAACATGGCACTGGGACTTGTTTCCTCCAGGTTTTCCAGTTTTCCCGTCATCATTCCACCAATTGCTCCATCATCTATCCTATTATTCATATCGCCCTCATATATATCATACACTTTCTTCACCTTTATTGGGCTGACACCTATCCTGGTTCTCTATTGGATCCAAAGCTTCGGTTCCTCAGGCCCGATCTTTAAAAGGGTAGAGGAACAAGAATCCCCCAACACCATGATAGTGGCACAACTAGGGAAGTTAAAGAAGAAGAATAATTAAAAAGTTCAATGACGTCGACTATCCCCCCAAGAGACGTGAGTTGAGTAAGTGGCCATCTGAAACATGTGAAGGTCTGACAATGGTCAAGTGGATGAGGCGGTAAGAGCTGGCATGGCGTACGGCACATGGGAGCCACATTCTCGAATGACGCTGTATGCCTTGGATAAAAGATTGGAAGACATCATCGCAGGCGGCGGTACACAGGGAAAGCAGTGCTTCTATTGGTGGACGCGAGTGTAGCACTGATTGTTATCAGATCTGAGGTGGGAGGGCTGTCATCAAGGAAATTGGATTGGTGCTATCAAATAGTGATATTGGGTGACACCTGTACCTGTGGGGAAGGAAGCCTGGCTGAAATTGATCTTGGGGCGGAGCACAATAAATCTGTGGGGAGTTGGTGTGATGTTGGCTGAGGAAGTATTACTTGGTGTGAATGCCCTTGAGAGTCATGAGGTGATGGTAGACGTGGCAGATGGATCCTATGAATTGGAAAAGATGAGTTAATGCTCCGAAGCCAATCAAACATCAGGTAACACTGGCACAGGTTAAGGGTGGGAGCGCCAGGAGCAAGACGGGTGCTGAGATGCACCAAGAGAGCTGGCATTCATGGAGTCCCGTGGGACGATTTCAGGTATTTAGCGACCGGAGGAAGTCCCGACATTACCAGTGAGCCTAGGAGGTTTCTGGCGGAAAGGCATGCATCGCCCTACCCGGACTAAGCCACATTTTCCTAAGCACGCATGGCGGATCAAAGGAGAAATCTCTTTGTCCAGGGGTTACCACGAGCAAAGATGCGGATGCAGTATCATGGCGACCCCAGCTGATCAAGAATTAAGTGTATGTCAAATAATTCCAATATCTTTGTTGTTTTACAACAAAGCCATATTGTTATCATGAGGAATTCATTCTAGACCATTCAAACCCTATAAACTGTTTAGAATAATTTTATGGTTATTAAATTATCATGGTTGTGGCCTTGAATTAAGCGGATTTCTTGAAGCTATTTCATAAATAATTATCATTTGATTCTTCGTTCACTTATTCTTTAAAAAATAAAAGAATATTTTTCTGTTTCTTTTTTTCCAGCACTTATAAAACACGTCTTGTTCCTTTAGTGTCTTTTCAAAGGAGTATGTCTAATTATTATTAAATACTTTTAATAGTACATAAAACATGTCTTGCTTCTCCAGCAATTCTTTACAGAAGGACAAGATTGATTTTTCATTGCTATAATGACCAACACCTACACACATTTTCAAACATTCATAACATGTCTTGGTTTCACTTATTGATTAATCTTCCTGTTCACATCACAAATATTTCAACATGCAACTACAGAAAATAATTATATTACAGTGGATACCTGCACATTGTGGAATTGCTGGAAATGAATCAGGCTGATTTTCTTGCCAAAAAAAGGTGCAAATTTAATTCAGAACAAAAGTAAAAACTTACCCTTTACATCCATAAAAAGATTAATCAAAAGCAAATATAAAAACAAATAAAACCAATCAATATCTAACAAAGCCAAAGATAAAAAATGGAACATTTTAATTAAAAATCCAGAAATTATTCCAGAAATCTCACGTAAAGCTGTAGTAGCAAATTTTAGATTACTTATGGAACATGATTATTTGGCCAAACACTTACACAGAGTAGGAATTTATACAAGTCCAAATTGTCCTCTGTGCAACAAAGAAGAGGAAATGACTGAAGAACATATTTTAACCTGTGAAGCTCTACCTGCCAGACCCACTACACAGAAATATTGGAGAGCAAGAGAGCTAATGGCTTCATTGCCAAAGCCTAGCATTTGAAAACAACATATTTCAACATGTTATAACTATATCTTCTTAACACTTTTAATGTCAATTTAAAATAACATGTATAAATATTAATAATATTTTGGGGTTTAAATAAAAACAATTGTTTCACAACATTGAATGAAATACTTCAATTTTACTAATAATGTGAATAGCTTAACACAGTTTGTTAGTAATGCTTGAATAATGGCTTCATAAAGTTAAAATTATTCAATAAGCTTCCTCTGGAAATAAAAGAACTGCCACAAAACAGATTTGTTATAGTATTAAAAATCTGGTTTAAACAAAAAGCATTTTATACTGTACAAGAATATGTAGAATATAACATACATGCTAGTAAATTTATGTAAAACTATTTTAAATTATAGTAGTAGGTACCTAAATGTTTAATTTTATTATTACTATAGTAAAGTTATTAACTTACGATAATTACTACCTTAAGCCATGCAAATAATCTGATTTCACCTAGAATTTTATAGCATTAATTTGTAAACTTTCTGTACATGTAAATACACTGTAAATACTTTTTATAACTGATGAAACCTATTGCTTCATGAAAGCTTAATGGTGAATAAAGGATTATGATTAACAAACCACTTCTAGAAAATATATTTAAATACTAAAATGACTAAATATCTTAAAAAGTCTTTCCTCTACATATGCACAATAATTTTTTATTGTCGTTTTTGTTTATCATCTAAGAATTAAATAATAAACTTATGGCTCCCAATAATGTGGAAGAGTACAAAGCAAAAAGTGGAAAATAAACAATGTACATTTTAGTTTCTAAGCAGTGCATATAGTAGACTTTTGGGTGTATTTTTATGTGTTTCTTATAATGTAAAATGACCTATCCTCTGTATGAAATATAGGGGATGAATAAATTGAAATTGAAATTGAAAATTTAAATGTTTCTAAAGAATGTATAAAGTACAAATATGGAAAAGCGCTGCTATTACACAGGTCTTAAACATTCAAATTAAAGATATATTGAAAAGCTTAGTGTAGAATTGTTGTATGTCTACTTACCAGTAAGCTCTGAGATATTACGTATTTCATCAATGAGCTGGTCAACATCTCTTCTTAATAAGCTAAGATCATTTTTCATAGAGGAAATTGCTTCATTATATTCTGAACCGTCAGTTGTACCATATGAACTGCAAGAAAGAAAGTATCAGAATAGAAACCCACTCTCAGTGGTGTTTACTCTTCATGCTTATAAAATAAGTTCTGATTTTTCATTTTCATGTTCAATGATTACATAGTTTAAATTATATAATAAATGAGTAAATAATTAATCACATGCTGCTTGTACTGGAAATACTTCATACGTTATAATACAATAATGCAATTCATGTATGATAGCACTTTGTGGATAGTACAGGGTCGTTAGGTATGTGGTTTCTGAGTTACAGCAACATGAGGATGGGCATTAGTCTGGTACAGGTTTCAGTTGGTAGTTGGTACATACTTTTACAATAAAATAACATGTATATTCCTAATGAATGGGAACTATGATACAATGAAGCACAAAATTAATATAATTTTGATTTATAACTCCATGCTTTATTTATTGCTAGTGTTTGCTTAGAATGCGTTTCGTTAGGTCCTTCTTAACGAAATTCATTCTAGGTAAACACTAGCAATATATGGAGCATTGAGTATTAGTATGACTCAGAATTGTATTAATATATGCAAATTCAATAACACGCACTTATAATGCTCACAGCTGATTCTGAAAATGTCCATGTACTGAAATACAGGGATTTGAACTTGGGACATCTTGAATGTTAGGTGGACATGCTACCCTCACACTGCAGAGGTGGGCAAAGCCTTTATAGGTTGCTATTCCTGTCCCCTTTACTTTTTTACATTGGTACAATTCATTGCTAACTTTCAGTTCTGCGGGACTTTCTCCACTCTCATTCTGCTGTCACTGTCCTCACTCTATACCTTCCAGAGTTCCTGAAAAAGCTCACCATATCAATTTGCTTTCTTACTTTTTATCTAATGTAACTAATGCTTCACTTCAGTTTCTTACATTTCTTAGTATAATTTGTGTACATAAATATTAAGTCCTCCTTGTATGTTTGCCTGTCATGTCATATCATTTCTTTCAGTAATTTCTCAAAGTAACTCCTCCACTTGCTATATACATTTTGTCTTCATTAGGCTCTTATAATACCACCTAATATTAGGAATGTGTTTACTGATAAGTCATCACTAGATATTATTGTTGTGTTTTTCAGAATATTATACGTTATGGTTGGTGATAGTGGCGTAAGTGACAACACAGGTAGATTGAGATAGGGAGAGGAGTGAGTTTGATCTTCCTCAGTGTGAGAGTAACCTTTAAGGGAATGGGACGTTTGTACCAGGCTCCAGGTATGAGGCCCATTGAGGCTACATTTGTATCTACACAGCCTTTTATGTAAATTCAATCTTTAAGTTCTAAATTTTCTTCTGTTATTCAGTCTTCCTACATGGAAAATACCTGATTCCTCTTCCTCTTGCAAAGTGCTGTAACCATATAGCTATGTCTCCTACATAAGTTAATTCTGCACATGGTTGTTGAGGTTAGGACATCATTATACAATGGCATCAGTGGCAGAGGCATGACTGTGTAATGTTTTCTGTCTTCTCAAGCATAATTCCACTGAAAATGTCTTGGGATGAAATTAAAATACCTGTTGAATACTATTTTGAAAATTATGGGCCTTTTGTTTTTGATAAAATTAGCCTTGTCTGAAAGTATGATGCCACTTACTACCGTTTGAAGTTTATTTAGTAAGCATGGCTGGCTATGATTATTACTGTAAAAAATTAAGATTTGCATATTATTTGCTTTCAATGAACAGCAAATAAAGCTTAAACAGCTAACATTCATGTCTAATACATTGTAAATTAAATTTAATTGAAGTCTAGGGTTACATTACTCGGCATCATATTAATGAGGTTGGCATTTATTCATATATATGGTATTTAAAAATTGCTAACTGCTAATTAGTTAATACAGTATTATTAAATATTTGGATAGAAGTGCTGAAACTGTCTCAAATTGTGTAGATAAGGTTAGCATTGATTTATTAAGCTTTATAATAAAATGACTAGTACACATTTACTAGGTTATTTATACACTAATTTGATATTTTATTGGATTATTTTTTATGTCAACAGGCTGAATGACTGTTGCTCACTTAAATGGCTTTTCCCTACACATCTGAGGAACCTACTACTATCCATCATGTTTATGGTGAAACTAGGGATACCTACACATATTTTGCTGCTCAATTACATGTAGAGATATTCTGAGGAAAGCACTGCACAGATAAAAGATTCCAATGTATTTACCATGTCTACATGATACTGATACATCACATGGATGTTCAGTTAGTGGCATGCTGATCTATAATTTTTATCTGTTGTGCTTTCTTTAGATCTTGAAAAGCAGAAGTTCCTTAATTCAAATTTGAATATTAGTCAGCTAATAGGGCTGGAAATTAATGGAAATTAATCTCGGCCATGGCACTGAATTTTTCAGTTTGACTCTATCTATCCAAAACCTTAGCCTATATATACGGCTAGTGTGAAGGAACAATTAATTTCCATCAATTAATTTAAATAATAAGAATTTAATAATGAAGCCTGGGACTCAGTACTTACAATAGTAAGTCACCACAACTGGTGTATATCGAATATGAGAGCCCCTAGTGATTTTCTGAGAACATATATGAGTCAATTGAAGAATTTAATGTCAGGAGGGCATGTTGGTCATGATAGCTCAATGGTTAAGAGCGACTGGATGGTTCAAATCCCGGCCATGGCATTGAATTTTTTCATGCAAAACCTATTTATTGCATTTGTAACACTAACAAGATATAAATCAATGAATACTCTCAATAATAATAATTGATACATTCCAATGTTTAATGTTTAATTAATGAGCTTATTGAAAATATTTTCTCTTAGTCTAATATACTGCCTTATTATGAGGATTTGGCTTTCGTGGTGAATAATTGCGTATTAAGCTTAAAGTTGTATGTAATCATATACTAAGATATTGTATATGCTAAGATGAAGGCAAGAGATTTTTACTTAATCTTACACTCTTTGATCTTCCTCCAATCTTGACAAAGTGTCCCTGGTGTAATCCTCCTCCTGTGATGGCTTGAAAAAAAAAAAAAATGAAATTTTAAGTTACATCTTTATTTCAGTGTGTTTACAACATACAATATTAAGCTATTGAAGAGGTATCACATTTTTAGAAACATTTTAATGAACCCAATATCAATCTCATTATCAGTTACATGAAAGCTGGGAACAGTCTTCTATCAGATATAAATGAAGAATGATGGTCAGTTCTAGTTGAAGAACTTCGCGGGTGATCTGCCATGTCAAATTAATAAACGTCGAGCTTTCGGCCATTGCAAACTCCATGGCCTTCTTCAGGATCTTGGCATGAAGGATAAAATAAAGAATACTAAACTATGTAATATTAAGAACATAAAAAGGTATTTGCCAGAACAAGCTTTTTATAGTGTAGAAGAGTACAAAGCAAAAAATGGAAAATATGCAATGTACATTTTAGTTTCTAAGCAGTGCATATAGTAGACTTTTAGGTATATTTTTATGCTTTCTTATAATATAAAATGACATATCCTCTGTATGAAATATAAGGGATTAATAAATTGAATTGAATACTAAACTGGCAAATGAGGAGTATGTCTATACAACAGGATAGAGAAAAGGAGCTCAGTGACCTGGCAACTGAAAAGCAGAGACTAGAAGCAACAAGAAATAATGGCTTTGCAATAAAATTTAAACAAAAATGGAGTAAGTGGGAAAACATAGAGTTAGAGATTAAAACTAAAGAACTGAGAAGATGAAAACAAAGGTGTTAAAAACAGAAAGAGGAATAGAAGGTATGGAAGACTGTAGGAAAAGAGTCAACCTAATAATTTCTGAGGTGGAACAGTGAAAAGGAATTGGTGCATTCCAGGAGTTATAGGAATTATTAACAAAGAGATTAGGAATGAGTATGAGATGCTTAAAACTACAGAATGAATTTAGAATTGGGAAATTGGAAGACAAAACATACTGGTGAAATTCAGTAATATGGAATTACCAACAAAAGTATTAAAACAAGCATTTATATCAACAGTGATCTATTATACAAGCACACAAAGGACACTAAATGAAGAAAATAATTAGGTGAGGATACAAGGATTTAATGCATTTAAATGGAATGGCAAACTGTGGATTGATAGGCAAGTTGCTGAGCACAGAAGTGGCATAAGGAACATCAAAGGAGCAGAGTATGAGTGTTGATGTAGCAGAGACAAATAAGCTGACTTCTAAATACGGTGTGAATGTCCAGAATTTATGCAGAATAAATTATGTGTACATTGACAGAGGGGAAATGATGAACTGTGCTAATGGAAAAGAAAGGGAAAGATTAAAAATAGCAGCTGTGAATAAGGAAATAAAGAGAGTCGAAATTGCATTATGGCCAGTGCAAAGTGAAACAATGTGAGAGCACAGGGAACCAGAGAAAAGCAGAATGCAAAAAGTGTGGTTATAAAAGAGACTGGAAAAGCAATATAGATATATAAGGTTATAGCAGCAAGGCAAAAATGTAGCTAGTTTGGATAGATTGCAGAAAGGAAAGAATAGAATGGGGTGATGAGAAGTAGAGGAAAAGATATGAGCAAATGTGATGAAACAGTACATAACGCTGTTCTGCATTGATTTTATCTTTTTTAATGAATGACTGTTTCTGTATCACATTTTCACACTGATTGCAAGATTTTGCATAACGCGTCATAATTTTTTGCAATTCAAAATTTTATGTTTTGAATATTTTTCATAATGTACATACTGTAATAATACTACAATGTGCTTATCATTTGTTAGAAAGGCTGAATAGCTCATTATTTAAGTTTATGACTTAAAATGTGAAATAATATAACTTTTATTATATTTTATATTTCTATATTTTTTATGTTTATTAAAACCTACTAACTATATTTGCCCTAGGGGATATACAAAATGTGTCTTCCCCTTAAAATTAATTGGCAATAAGACATCCAATATCTATTCTTGCAGATGTTTATCTACAGTACCTGCATCCATCTGTGTTCCAGTTGCCTGTGTTGGTGATGCAGCTGCTGGGGAGCTTTAAGTACAGGAACTTGGAAGGAATTTCCGGGCTTTCGAGGACACCCTCTGTTTAACCCAGATCTCTTGGATTGCATGCTCTTCAAAATAGTGGGGACATTCTCATGAACCAGATGGATGTTCATCGCTACAATTAATACGTGCTGGAGGTGATGTACATGCATCTTCATGCAAGACCCTGACGGCTGACATATGTAGGTACTTTATTAGAGAAGTCACTTGTGTAGCCAAAGTGCTGGTACTTGTAGCATCTCAGGGCAGTTTGTGTATATGGTTTGACCTCAATTGCTTCATATCTTGTCTTTACCCTTTGTGGGTGATCTACCAGAATGGTCATGAGCAGGGTACAAGTAGGCACTCTCTTCCCTGAACACTGTACACTGCAGTTACAGGTTCTCTTGAATGTCCTCATTGGACATACTATCCAAGGCTGGATAGTACGGCACTACACGAGAAATTCAGGGTCTTGTGTTAGTCAACATGAAGCGGATAGCTACCTAACAAATTGGCTTTCAGTATTTTTCTAACTGGGAGGCTGAATGTGCATCAACCAAGGGCGTGCCATTCTGAGATTTTGTATGTGAATTCACAGGATCAGTTACATTATCAAGCCCCTTTTGAAAAAAAAAAGGATTCAACAAATTACTTTTTTCTTTCCTCTGTTCTGTTTATGACTAAAGAGTGAGAACCACACTCAAATATTTCCTTTCAAACAAGCTTCAAATTTTTTTACACTTTTTTGTGTTGTGTCATGGCGATTTAGTCCTCCATCATTGCAAACGTCTTCGAACGCGTACTTACATCCTGAGCAAAATAAGGTGAGAGTTCTGGTCTGGACCTTGCTCACCTTAGGGTCATACCTCTCAATGTAGATATAGAGGCACCCAGTTGCCTTCAGGAGTGATCAGCTCTTGCAATGGCCCCTCCCAGAGACTTCCTTTATCAACAGATACAAACACACTCCTATGATAAGCAGGGGCTGGTAATTACTTAATTATTCATTACCCAGTCTCCCTCTGTGCTTCCCCATCCGCTGTTCCATGCAATGGTGTCCATCAGGCCTGTGTTTAGAGAGGAAAAGGTTTGTGGGTCAAACATGGTTGTGGACTAAAGTTGTTTGGGCGTTTGGCATAAACTCGCTCACCACTCAGAGGAACCCAATTGAGAGATTTGGTTGGGACCCCAGGATTGCCTATACATACCTATGGTAATAGACTTCTGGGGAGTAAGAAAAGGGGAGATGTTGTTGACTAATGACACTGGGGATTAGTTGATTTGCACCATTTTCCCCTTAGCTTCCCAATATAAAGCCTGTAGGTTCCCAATTTTGAGACCATTACATTTGTCCAAATGGTGTTTGTTCATGATGACATCCTTTTTACAGATAGTATATTTGGGTGTAGGTATGCAGTGTATTTTATAAAGGTGTTCTGCAAGACAATCATGGCCAGTATCCATTCTAAATAGGGCCACTGCAGTTTTTCTTGGTAGTATTTGTATGTCAATTTTGTTTCCAATGTTCTTATAATCCTTGTCTTTTAGTTTATCTTCTTCATCAATTATATTCGTCTTTGATGAAGAAAGGGGAGGAGATGTATAAGTGAGAAATATTGAAAAGTAAGGTTAAATAAATCCAGACCCAATCAAAAAATAGTAGTAAAAAGTTGAAGCAAGTGGTAATAATTCACAGGATAGACAAAAATTCAGTAAATAGCAAAAGCAAGTGCATGATAGACAAGTAAATAGAAACTAACTACTATTAAAAGATGCAAATACATATTAAGTATGTAGTTATATTGAAGGACTGCCCTATTAGCAAAGAGCTGAGAGACCCGCTCAGGGGTAGCCCAAGATGTATTTGTTTAGTATTTGATAAATCATATCATATCATATTGTATACTAACCATTGTAAATTTTAAGCTTCACTCTTAAATAGGCTTTACGTAATTAATCTTATCTTGTTCATGGTTTATAAAAAATTGCCATAATGATCAAAACTTTATAAAATGTTATAAACTTTTAATAAATTAAGCTGGAATAGATCCAGTAAATAAATACACATCTTAAGTGATACCTATATGCATTTTTAAATTCAATTGCCTCATTTCAAAGGCAGAGTTGACATCTGAGATTGCTGCATATGATGTTCTTTGCCAAAGTTTTATTTTATATAGGTTATTGAAGTTTCTGCATAACAGAAATAGAAATGCCATTTTTTCCATTACATATTCAAGAATATCTGTCTTCATAATTACTCAGTAGCTTTTATCATTATAGTTTTTCAACAAAATACATATGAAAATATTAAATGCAAGATAACTGGGAGCTATACATATAAACAAAAGCTTTCAAGGCGCGACATTCATAAACATGACATGGCTGGTCACCTGTGAAGCCTTGATTAATAGTCAAGAAATTTTAAGTGATGTAGGTGGAAGAAAATTAATGAATATATGGTAAGCTAAATCACAAAATCAGTTCTTTTGGCCATTCATTTTAAATTTTCCACTATGCTTTAAGGTTACTGTTGTTTTATTTGTTTACTTTATTTAGAAAGAAAATATACTAGCCTTGAGAAGACAGACTTCCTAGTATCACACTGAAATTAAAGTTTTATTACTTAATTCGTTTTCTGTTCTGCATAACAACTTTTCCAGTATATTAGTTTCATTAATGTAAGGCTGTAATAGTTTCTAGAAAAAATAATAATTCAAGATTGTAAGTAATAATAATTTTTACAATTTACCCGATAAGCATCCTCTGAAGGACGTTCTACAGAGTCCATAGTTCTTCTATCAGTGGCTTCATCTTTTGCACCTGTTGCACCTGTTGAAGCTTTTCCACCTTTTGCAGTTGTTGAAGTTTTTGCAGTTGTTGAAGTTTTTGCAGTTGTTGAAGCTTTTGCAGTTGTTGAAGCTTTTGCACCTGTTGCTTCTTTTGCTTTCACATCTGTTTCTTTTGTTTCTGGAGTATGAGACTGGAAAATAACATGACAAAAATAAGAGATTTTAATTTATACAAAACTTCCCTTACTATAGATTAATTTGCAGTGGCATAAAAAGGAAGAGAATAATTGGGTACTAGGTCTTGTCTTCAAGGCTCATTGAATTTCAAAGTATAAAGCAAACAGGCAAAAATGAAATAATAAATTAACAGAAACAGCAAATAATAAATTAACAGAAGTCTATATAAATTATGTAATAAAATGCAGCGCAAACATAAACTGAAACTGCATTAAAAATTTGATTCTTTAACATTGTATTTAAACATTTTATTGCTGCTGTTGTTTTAATGTTCCCATTTGTTCAATGACTTTCAGGACTTTTACCACCAAGTGGAAATTCCTTTTTATGTTTGCTCCATGGGTTTCCATAACATATGTGAGGTGCATCCAGAAATGAAGTTCTGATTTGGTCCATAGATTACATGTGTAGTCAGACAGGACTGAACATGTGTAGTAGCAGAAATAGAATATACAGGAATTATAGTGCAATTTCAGTCTTGTGACAGTAATATGTATTGCTAGCACTGAAGGAAAATGGCTACAATCTTGTCTCCTGCCAACTGTGAGTTTCATGCATTTATCCGATTTTGGCATGGTCAGAGGCATTCTTCAGCAGAGATCCACCACCAACTGTGCCATGTGTATGAACATGACTTTATGAGCAAGTATGATCAGATGATGATGCAGGCAATTCACCGAAGGTTGAATAAATGTGCAGGACAAAGCAAGTGCAGTTGACCATCCCTGGTTATATTAGAATTTATAATGATTTATGATTTGTCATTAAGCTTATTACAGCAATAGACAAAGTAAAAAATAGAGTACAAATTAATACAGTTATAATACAGTGAAGATAAAAAAAAATCAATAAAATACTTACATTAGATATACAAATATAGAGACTTAAAATAAAATGAGGAAATAAGAATACTTCATGACATAAGCCAAAGTTTAACTACACCTGTTAAAGTATTCCTGTATTGAATAATAAGGTTTGGAAACTAACCATTGATATAATTTGCATTTAAATGTATTACCTGATAATTCAGTTAATTCTAAAGGTAATTGATATATAGTTTAATGCCCAATACTTCAAAGCTGTTAGAGGTTTTAGTTAATCTATGATATGGTATATTGAGTTTATAATTAAACCTAGTATTATAATTATGAATATCCTGCCTGAATAGCTGGTCGGTTAAGTTACTTTTTACATACTGAGAGTATTATAAATATATACATTTATCACAGTCATAATTCTTAATTTTATAAATAGAGGTTTACAATGTGCAAATTTATCTGAATTTGAGATGGTACAAATTTTTTTTTGTAATATTAGGATAGTAGAAATATGACTGCTGCTTCCCCAGAGTAAAATGCCATATGAGATTATACTGTGGAAGAATGCAAAATAGGCTGTTCTTAAATATGAATCAGGTACATGACTTTTCAAATTTCTGATTAAATATATAATTCTGGACAGCTTCGCTGTAATATAGTTAATATGGGGTTGCCATGTCAGCCTATTGTCCACAACCACACCTAAAAATTTTACATTCCTTGAACAATTTTCATAAGAAGTCTCACGCAAACTAAATGTAAGTTGTTCAGTTTTGTTATCATTTAGCAGGAAACCATTGGCTCTAAACCAAGTATTTGCATGCCTTAGAGTATCTTCTGTTAGCAAGTTAAGGCTTTGATAATCGGTACTGGTATTCAAAAACGTGGTATCATCAGCATACAGTACAGTATGGGATTTTAAGAAAGAAGGTAAATCGTTAACCATTACTAAAAAAAATAGTGGCCCAAGTATTGAGCCCTGTGGAACACCACATTTTAGCTCCATCATATTAGATTTCTCACCTCCTATACATACAACTTGCTTACGATTTGATAACGATGATTCAAACAGTTTTATTGCAATGCCATTAACACCATAAAAATTTAATTTGGATAATAAATCAGCATGTTTTACACAATCAAAAGCTTTGCTCAGATCACAAAAGGTGACCTGGGCAAGGCTTTTGGTTTCAAAAGCAGTTAATACTTTTTTAACAGGAGAGACAATGGCATCAGTTGTTGACCTACCTTTTCTAAATCCACTTCTATAGAAAGTGTTTAGCAAGTAATGAGGGTAACACTCCAAAGTTAAATGTTTGTTGTAGATTAACCAGGTTAGAAGTTATTGGACTTGTTTTATGTATAGAAAACACAATGAATGGTGTCATGTATCTTGGTATGATTGAAAATGTTGCTCTAACCTATATTTTAGAATGTTACATATTCTAGTAAGAATGGGTTCCCCTTTAATATTGAGTACCTAGTTATTCATACCAGTCAAATATTATTTTCTGAGAGGGTGGATCTGTAGTGGTGGTGTTATTGCTTGAAAATTTAAACTCTTGCTAACCAAAAACAGCATTGAACTTTCTTCTTGTGGTGTAAATGGAGACATTAATTGTTCTTTCACACTAGCTGTGTGTAGGATGCACTATGAAATGGTAGAGCCAAACTGAAAAATTCAATGCCATAGCCGGGATTTGAACCACGAATCTTCTGGTTGCTGTCCAGCCGCTCTAACCCTTGAGCTGTTATGGCCAACGTGCCGACATGACATTAAATTCTACAAATGACTCGTATTTTTCCGGTAAACCACTAGAAGTTCTTATAAACACATGAGACAACTAACTTAATGGCGACTTACCATGTTGTAAGTACTTTAAGGCCCGGGCTTTATAGTTCAGATCACTATTAGGTACAATTAATGGGAATTAATTGTTCTTTTACACTAGCCGTGTGTAGGCTAAAGTATGGAAAGATAGAGTCAGACTGAGAAATTCACTGTCATAGCCAGGATTTGAACCACAGATCTTCTGGTTGCCATCCAGCCGCTCTAACCCTTGAGCTACTATGGCCAGTGTGCCGACATGTTCTAACGTTTCATAGTGCGTCCTACACACGGCTAGTGTGAAAGAACAATTAATTTCCATTAATTGTACCTTATAGTGGTCCGAACTATAAAGCCCAGACCTTAAAGTGCTTACAGCATAGTAAGTCGCCATTAAGGTTGTGTTTATGAGAACTCCTAGTGGTTTACCGGAAAAATACGAGTCAGTTGGAGAATTTAATGTCATGTCGGCATGTTGGCCATAGTAGCTCAAGGATTAGAGCGGCTGGACGGCAACCAGAAGATCCGTAGTTCAAATCCCGGCTATGGCATTGAATTTTTCAGTCTGGCTCTACTGTTTCATAAATGGAAACAGTTTGGAAAACAATCTTTGTATACACAACAATAGGAGCAAAAGATTACCCAATTTCAAGAATTAAACATTTCATGACTTTTTCTCTGCATTTTTGTATAAACTGATCCATATAAATTTCATGTATGTCTGGCTATTCCATTTCTTTATTGATAGTTTTCATTTTGAATACCCTATACCTTAACATAAGTATTGTTTTATTTTTAACATTCCAATTGCAATTATTTTACACTTTCTTAATTATGCACATCATGTTCTAAAATTTTCAGTTTCCCAGCATTCAGATATGTGTTTTACATCTTTTCCCTCTACATTATTGAGCATTCACTTTGTGAATTACCATTTTGTTAGCTTTTAACTTCCACTCTGCTGCTCCTAATCATCCCTCTATTTCTTTTCTGTTAGTGTTGTCTATATAGCACTCTTAATATTAGTCCATTTCTATTTGTTTTATATATTAAGTGAGTGAGTGTGCTGGATTTTAAGGCACTTCAATGCTAGATCATTTGGACCCTTTTATGTATAAATGAATTTTCTAAGTCTAAATAAAATATGCAACAATATACATATCTACATTTTCACAGAAAATTACCAGTATATTAATGTTGGACAAAAGATTTAATGATCTATCTAGCCATATTAATAAACTTCAGTGACAGTGTTATCAATTGATTCTAAATAATTAAGTTAAAATTAAACAAAGACAATTTGAATTAATATAATTTTGAGTCAAACTAGTACTCGATGCTCCATGTAGAGTGCTAGTGTTTACCTAAAACATGTTTTATTAGGACCTGCCTAACATCCTCAACTAATATTACAATGTTCAATGTTAAAATGATGTCAATTTTTCTTTTTTATTTTCATTAAATTGTTCTTGAAATCAATCTCAACTAATAAGAAAAATTGACATCAGTTTCTTAAGTTAAGTGAAGTTTTTGTTACAAATAGTTATAATTGAGCAATATTTATTGCTTCACTGTAGCTATCTTCATTTTCTACATAATCTTCAACTAATTTCAACTATTGTACTATATGAGCAAGATTTCTTGAGCGTTCGGGTCCCAAGTCTTCTTCGGTAGGTTTCGCCTATTTCCGTAAACACAGATGACAACTTTGAAACAGGAAATGTGCTACACACTGCAACATCTAGTAGCTAATATGTTAAGCTTTTACTCGTATGCCATTTCATTGTGAGCAATTTTGAGGTTAATTATTAGCTACCCAGTTTACAACAAATCTAAAAGCAACACGTATGTGAAGCAGATGTGTAAAAAGTACGACTCATCTAAAATTTAATAACACGTATGTTGTCGATGTTATGGCTCTCAAAAGGGGTCACACTATTATTCATCTACCTCCATAAACTGTAATCTGAATGCAATTGAGCTGGCGTGGGCAAAAATAATGTTTTCAAAGTATGCAATGTTAACGAGAGCCACAAATGTGCAGAAACTTGCTATAGAAGCGACGGATTGGGAAGAATACTGCAAGAAGGTCCAGGCATTGGAAATGCAATATTGGAGAAACGATGGTGTAATAGAAAATGCAGTTGATGAAATTATTAACATATCAGAGGATACCGGCGATAAAAATGATGCAGTAGACTTGGAAATCGAAGAATCACAAAGCGAGTGAGTGTTTATAGGTGTCATAATATTTGTTTTCTACTTTTATATGTTACATAACAGTAAATATATAAGCATACAGCATATCGGATGGAGTTCAATTGTTTGTTGACACATATCATATCTTCGGCGTATATCTTGCTTATCTTACCACAATTTGCCTGAATTGTGTTTTTCTAGGTTGACCACACTGCAAAAACAAGAGCATGTTAGCTCTTTCTTCTTCCCCTCTGCCGCAACCACACTGTAAATAAAATGCTCAAGAAATCTTGCGCATATAGTATGTCAGTTTGGTGAACTCTTGGAAGTGATAGGGGCATCTCCGTTGGTATCTTGATGAACTGAAGTTTGGGTTCCCTTCAAAGGTGGTGTCAAAATTAACCACTTTTTCTTCATATATCTTTAAGAATATCTTTTCTCAAGTGGTTAATGCAGTTGGACCCTGAACACTTTTTAATAAGTGGATTTCTCATTCTATATTGTGATTATCATTCCAAAAGTGGTAAGCCACTGCTGATTTATCAATTTCTTTGTTCCTGATGTTCCTAAAATACTCTCTAAGCCTCATGTTCAAATTCCTTTTAGTTTTCCCAATGTAAAAGTTGTCACAGTCTTTGCAGTTTATCTGGTACACACTGGATTTTCTGTCTGTGGGTATCTTCTTCATATTATATGATTTAAAAAGGTGTTGTGTACTTAATTTGTTCTGTGGGACCAAAGGAATGTTATGTTCTTTGGAGACATTTTGGAAAAGGTACAACCCCTGGGATGGTATGTAAATTTTCTGTATGAAGTTTTATTACTGATCGGGGAAAGAGTAGTTATTGGTTTGCATCTCTGTTGTCAATTGACTTTCTTTCTGACCAATTCCAATACTTTGGCCCCACAGAACAAATTCAGTGTACAACACCTTTTGAAGTCATATAATATGTAGAAATTACTCAAAGACAAAAAATCTGGTGTGTACAGATAAACTGCAAAGACTGACAACTTTTACATTGGAAAAACTAAAAGAAATTTTAACATTAGACTTAAAGAGCATTTTAGAAACATGAGGAACAAAGAAATTATTAAATCAGTGGTAGCGTAACATTTTTGGAAAAATAATCACGGTATAGAATGAGAAATTCACTAACTAAAAGTGGTCAGGGTCCAACTGCATTAACTACATGGGAAAAGATATAAAGAAATATGAAGGAAAATTGTTTAATTTTGACACCACCAAATATCAAGTTCATCAAGATACCAACTCCAAGGAGTTCACCAAACCAACATTCAATAGTCGACATGGGCTGAGGACGTTAGGAAGGTTCTAACGAAATGTGTTCCAGGGAAACACTAGCAATATATGGAACATTGAGTACTAGTTTGACTCAAAATTATATTAATTTTGTGCTTCATTGTATCATAGTCCTTAGTCATAGGTAGACAATTTAATTGCTTTAGGATTTATATAAAAAGAAGAACATATCTCAATTTTCAAATATACTTTTAGCCATCAAATCAGTTGTCTATGTACCTATCAAATATTAAATTTCAGGTAATGTAGTTAGAAGAAACTGAGAAAATCTGTAAATATAAATGTATTGAGAATTATATACTTTACTTCCATTCTGTAAAGTCTTGTGGGAAGTTGGGATGTGCAAAAGATGTAGTAAAAGTTATATCGATTGCAGAAAAAAAGCAATATACTACATTCTAAGTATATCCTCTTTTATCAGGTTCAAATGTTATTATAACATTTTGAAAATACTGTGATTCTGCTTTCTTTATATTTATGAAATCATAGTTTTGACTCAGGTTAGTTCAGTTGAAATAAAATTCACGAATGCACACTCATAATACTAGAAGTAAAGCAGAAAGTTGTATAATAAATCACAATAAACTTTACACATAATTTTGAATGTTGTAGTACTATCATATAACAAACTATAACAAACATTGAAAGATGATGTCAGAAAACTGGCTTTAGAAACATTTAATGGAAGGCTATTATTAGTTAGGAGAGGAATATTCAAATCATATGTAATTTAATTAATCATATGCAAAATGCATATGTATCCTTGACAATTTCATATTATGTATTCATAATCAAACGGATACAATAAAATGAATGAATGAATGAATGAATTCCTCTATTAATAATGATTCCTAAATTGGTGTCTTTTGTAAATATTCAATGTCTTTTATATGTGTTTTAATTTTATTACAATGAAAAACAAAATATAAAAATGAGAACAATAGATGCAGTGTCTAGTTTTCCTTTTTGTCCCTGAGTTTACTTTATGAAAAACTTTTATATAAAAAGATGACAGTATAATCACTGAATGAGTCAATGATAACTGCATTATATGTCTTTCAATGCCATTTATTCCAGATCTCAACTAATCTTGTAAAATTAATTACTGGTTATTTATGCATTATCTAAGCTTTCAAATTTTGTAGCCATTCTGCTTTCTTATGTACTAAGTGTTAGAGATTTTTTCCCTCTTCCAATTACGAGATTCTACTTAGCATATCTTAAATCATGATTCCCAATTTTAGCTAGGGCTATTCTATAACTTATTCTTAAAGGGATTTAGAGGACCTCCAAATTGTGTATCTGCCAAAATTTGAATATCAAACTTTAAATGAAATGTAAAACTCTCTGTCATAAATAAGGCTTAAAGAAAGTAAACAAATTTGTGATTTTTAATTCAAGTCAAATAATATGTTTTTTATTGTAGGCTATAATGGTTTAAGTTATTTGATGGAAATTAATTGTTTCTTCACACTATCCATGTATAGGCTAAGGGAATTAGATAGATGGAGTTTACCTTTAATAGTAATAATGATGATGATGATGATGACGATGACGTAGACGACGACGACGACGACGATGATGATGATGATGATGATGATGATGATGATGATGACTACGATGATAGTTTACCTTTTTCGGTGGTGCGTGAGGTGCATGTGCACCTCCTGGATGTTCCACAGCTCCTGGATGTTCTGCCTTGTGTGCAACATGTACACCTTGTGTAGCCTGAAATGCAATAGAAGAATAAATAAACGTAAAATAAGGGAATATATTCATACACTGCATGCAAAACTTTTCTTCTTTGGTCTGCATTAATTATGGAACAACAATTTAGAATTTTCTTTGAAATGCATAAGAACATAGGATTTCTTTATATCAAATTCTTAAAGTGATCATCACTTTTGTTTTGTGGATAGTATATATAGCTGCAAAGTGATTTTGTACAGTTGCACAGTAGCGGGTTAAATGGGTGAAAGAACAGCAAAATCCAAGGCTGTTGTAAAAACATTTTGTGCCTTTAATTTGAAATGATATATGCAAATAGTATTTTAGAAAATGATAGTATTAACTGTACACAACCACCGTCACTGCCACCACCACCAATACTGCCGCCGCTACCATAACCATGTAAAAGGTTAAAGACTTTTTTTTTTTAAATATAATGGTTTTAATCATTCTGATGATGGTGTAAACAACTGGTTGCTAAATGGTCATAGTCAAAAGTAAATGCCCCCACATATAATTCAAACACTTAAAGTTTGAAAGTGCAAATGTAAAAAATTCTTTAGACCTAGTAGAAATGATTAAAGACAAGAGTTAGACAAAAATGACAGACTAGTTTTATTTGATGTCATATCATTATACCGAAGTATACCAACAGAAAAATTACAGACACTGTTAAAAAATATTGCTAACTACAATGGTAACAGATACAGCAGTTGCAGAAGAATAATCTCATTAACAAACCTATGCACTGAACAGAACTTCTTCAGCTTTAATGGTAAATACTACAGGCAGAAACCAGGGTTATCAATGGGCAATCCATTTTAAAGTTTTTGGGAAAATTTATTTATGAGTTCACACATATGAAAATGGCCTTCCCATGGATCTTCAAGATTTGATATTGATATGTTGATGACATCTTCAATAGTTCCAAATAAACATTTAGTCAATTCATTAACACAACTCAATCTGTAGGAAAAAGCTATTAAATTCAAAATAAAAAAGGAAATCCTTGGATATCTCCCTTTCTTAGAACTAAATATCATCAAGAATAGCACCAATATAACATATGGATTTAAGTTATTTGATGGAAATTAATCATTCCTTCACACTAGCCGTGTATAGGCTAAGGTTTTGGATAGAGTGAAACTGAAAAATTCAATGTCATGGCCAGGATTTGAATGATGCATCTCCTGGTTTCTGTCCATCACTCTTACCCATTGAGTACCATGGCCAACGTGCCGTCATGACATTAAATTCTCCAATTGAGTCATTATTTTCCAATTTTCCAATACATTATTTATAGTGTATAGGCTAAGGTTTTGGTTAGATAAGAGTCAAACTGAAAAATTCAATGCAATGGCCAGGATTTGAACCACGGATCTCATGGTTTCCATCCAGTCGCTCTAACCCATTGAGCTACCATGGCCAATGTGCCATCCTGACATTAAATTCTCCATTTGACTCATATATTTCCCCGGTAAACCCCTAGGGGCTCTCGCATTTGAGATACACCATTTGTGGGGACTTACTATATTAAGTACTTAAATCCCAGGCTTCATCATTTAACTCTTATTATTATAGTTAATAAATGGAAATTAATCATTTATGCACATTAGCCGTACATAGGCTAAGGTTTTTGATGGATAAACTAGGAGATCCGTGGTTCAAATTCTGGCCATGGCATTGAATTTTTCATGTTGACTCTATCTATCAAAAACCTTAGCCTATATATGGCTAGTGTGAAGAAATGATTAATTTCCATGAATTAACTGCTATATCATTTTATCTATTACATAACCAAAGGTTTTACTTTGACACATATGGTTAAAAAAGGTAAAAACATAACCTATGATATAACAGCCCAAGGTGGGCCTGAGCCTGCCAATCCAACTGCAGGCTTCATACCCACATATGCAAGGTAGAGGGGAACCAACATCCAACCAATATGGGGAGGAGATGTGGTCAGAATTTTGGCACCCCCAACTAGAAAGTTGACTTTCAAGATGAGGCTTTGCTATCTAGCATAGCTCTTCAATTTCCTCACGATGCTAAGTGGGCACTGGTCCTATAACCGGGAGTTAAAAT
Organism: Mantis religiosa; assembly: GCA_030765055.1. Lineage (NCBI taxonomy): Eukaryota > Metazoa > Arthropoda > Insecta > Mantodea > Mantidae > Mantis > Mantis religiosa. Next base: position 121,540,298 of record CM060955.1, on the reverse strand, counting down.
CCACAACCCGCAGAAGTGGGATAAATCCTGGGTGCAGTTTGGGCACAGGGAACCAAAGCACAAAGCTCTAACCTACTACACTATGGTGCAAGATTTAAAAATGGTAAGAGGTAGAAATATGGAAAAAATAAAGAGAGTAGGTACAAGGTAGTAAAGAACAAATTAAATGAAAGAAATTCTCAGGTAGAATGTGTGAAAAACTGCACTATTATTAACATTTGTATTTGATCTATTACATAGCAAGAAGTCAGGTTGTAAAGAAAAAAACTAAACTAGATTGTTATTTTCATTTTATGTACTTACAGCATATTCTTGTCCACTGAGCTGAACGGTTAAGTTGCTCAATCCTAACTGCTGCAGCATCATAAGCAGAAGTGAGCGCAGGATGTTAAAGTTGACAGCACCTATCTATTAAAAGACAAACAGATCAATTACCTACCATAAAATAATTGAATGTTACATGTATTTATTTATGCTAAGCTATATACAGATAAATATGACCAGTGTTCAGCCCTGGTCCTTAGCCAGTCATACTCAAGTTTCACAATAATTCCTTAATTCTGGTTAATTATAACATTTATGCTTTGTTATTTGACTTAATTCACTGTCCACATCCACTTATTTTTAATTTTACTTAAGAACTGCCCATTCTATTTAATATCTGTATGAAACATTTCAACTACAGCTATAAATGCTATCTTACACCATTTCTTAATTTATTTTCTAATATAATCTTTTCTCCAAAATTTAATTCATTTACATGTAAAATATTATATGTTCCAAATGTTCATTTCTGCTACATATAGTAGATTGATTTTGTGAAATACTCTTTCTTAAGTCTTTCAGCCTCCATACTTTCATGCATTGCTTTTTCATTCCTGTTTATTTGTTAAATAAATGTATGTTTTCCCTTCCAAATGGGTCCATCATCGGTAGATTCAAAATTGACAATTGACAATGATAATAACTGTACAGGCTTACTAATAGATCTAACCAAGGCATTTGACATGATTCATCATGAAATTCTGTTACAAAAGCTGTACTATTATGGGATAAGGGGAATAGTATGGGATTGGTTCCAATCATATTTAAAAAATCGGAAACAAATGGTGGAAATCACAAATGTCGATGAGCGGAATGTCGTACGTAATCACTATTCAAAAATGGAAAAAATTAAATATGGAGTTCCCCAGGGATCCATACTAGGACCCGTCCTCTTTTTAATATTCATAAACGACTTCCCAAATTATTTAAATCCAACTCGAGTAACTATGTTTGCTGACGACACAAATGTTATAATAAAGGGAAATGAAAATGCAAAACACATAACCAGTAAAATTGAAACTTGGTTTGCTGAAAACAAATTGATTATTAATACAAACAAATCTTCAGCAATATCATTTCGTCACAAACAAAATAAAAATGTTGACAAACCTGACATCAAGTTGTATGGTGCATGTGTTTCTTATAAGACAGAAGCAAATTTTCTGGGAGTATGGATAGATCAGCATTTAGACTGGGAAGCACACATAAAATATCTAGTAATAAAGTTAAATAAATTCTACTTCTCATTAAGAGTAATAAAAAATGAGTTGTATGCAAGTGACATGAGAACCTTATATTTTACATACGCAGAAAGTCTAATGAGGTATGGCATTATGTTTTGGGGGGATAGTAAAGACAGTCACTTGGTTTTTAAAGTACAAAAAAGGATTGTTAGATGCCTAATGTCAGGAAAAAAATATGACTCCTGCAGGAACTTCTTTAAGGAGTTGAAAATCTTGACTCTGCCCAGTCTGTATATATACTGTTTGCTATGTTATACAAAACAAAACCTTGAAAATTTCACCACAAATAATCAAATACATCATCATAACACCAGAGGTAAAACAGACTTAAGAACAATAACACATAGAACTACACTTTATTCCAAAAGGAGTTAGATATTCAGCAGTCACTCTGTATAATAAACTACCGGCCAATCTGAAAAACATAAAATCCATGAGGTGTTTCAAACTATCGTTGAAAGAAATTTTATTAAGTGATTCATATTATGATATAGGTGAATTTCTAGATACACTGTAGCTGGCCATATAATTGTATATATTTGTGATGCATTTTAAATGCTGTGTAGTTGTAGAGCCATGCAAATATATATATTTATGAGTTCATGCTTAGATCTTATTAATTACACTTGATGCAACTTATTTTTTTTATTTTTATACTTATATTATTTGTATTGTTCTAAATATTTGTATTGACGTATCCAATGTCATTGTATTGACTTAACGGATGAATACTACTACTACTACTACTACTACTACTACTACTACTACTACTACTACTACTACTACTACTACTACTACTACTACTACTACTACTACTACTACTACTACTACTACTACTACTACTACTACTACTACTACTACTACTACTACTACTACTACTACTACTACTACTACTACTACTACTACTACTACTACTACTACTACTACTACTACTACTACTACTACTACTACTACTACTACTACTACTACTACTACTACTACTACTACTACTACTACTACTACTACTACTACTACTACTACTACTACTACTACTACTACTACTACTACTACTACTACTACTACTACTACTACTACTACTACTACTACTACTACTACTACTACTACTACTACTACTACTACTACTACTACTACTACTACTACTACTACTACTACTACTACTACTACTACTACTACTACTACTACTACTACTACTACTACTACTACTACTACTACTACTACTACTACTACTACTACTACTACTACTACTACTACTACTACTACTACTACTACTACTACTACTACTACTACTACTACTACTACTACTACTACTACTACTACTACTACTACTACTACTACTACTACTACTACTACTACTACTACTACTACTACTACTACTACTACTACTACTACTACTACTACTACTACTACTACTACTACTACTACTACTACTACTACTACTACTACTACTACTACTACTACTACTACTACTACTACTACTACTACTACTACTACTACTACTACTACTACTACTACTACTACTACTACTACTACTACTACTACTACTACTACTACTACTACTACTACTACTACTACTACTACTACTACTACTACTACTACTACTACTACTACTACTACTACTACTACTACTACTACTACTACTACTACTACTACTACTACTACTACTACTACTACTACTACTACTACTACTACTACTACTACTACTACTACTACTACTACTACTACTACTACTACTACTACTACTACTACTACTACTACTACTACTACTACTACTACTACTACTACTACTACTACTACTACTACTACTACTACTACTACTACTACTACTACTACTACTACTACTACTACTACTACTACTACTACTACTACTACTACTACTACTACTACTACTACTACTACTACTACTACTACTACTACTACTACTACTACTACTACTACTACTACTACTACTACTACTACTACTACTACTACTACTACTACTACTACTACTACTACTACTACTACTACTACTACTACTACTACTACTACTACTACTACTACTACTACTACTACTACTACTACTACTACTACTACTACTACTACTACTACTACTACTACTACTACTACTACTACTACTACTACTACTACTACTACTACTACTACTACTACTACTACTACTACTACTACTACTACTACTACTACTACTACTACTACTACTACTACTACTACTACTACTACTACTACTACTACTACTACTACTACTACTACTACTACTACTACTACTACTACTACTACTACTACTACTACTACTACTACTACTACTACTACTACTACTACTACTACTACTACTACTACTACTACTACTACTACTACTACTACTACTACTACTACTACTACTACTACTACTACTACTACTACTACTACTACTACTACTACTACTACTACTACTACTACTACTACTACTACTACTACTACTACTACTACTACTACTACTACTACTACTACTACTACTACTACTACTACTACTACTACTACTACTACTACTACTACTACTACTACTACTACTACTACTACTACTACTACTACTACTACTACTACTACTACTACTACTACTACTACTACTACTACTACTACTACTACTACTACTACTACTACTACTACTACTACTACTACTACTACTACTACTACTACTACTACTACTACTACTACTACTACTACTACTACTACTACTACTACTACTACTACTACTACTACTACTACTACTACTACTACTACTACTACTACTACTACTACTACTACTACTACTACTACTACTACTACTACTACTACTACTACTACTACTACTACTACTACTACTACTACTACTACTACTACTACTACTACTACTACTACTACTACTACTACTACTACTACTACTACTACTACTACTACTACTACTACTACTACTACTACTACTACTACTACTACTACTACTACTACTACTACTACTACTACTACTACTACTACTACTACTACTACTACTACTACTACTACTACTACTACTACTACTACTACTACTACTACTACTACTACTACTACTACTACTACTACTACTACTACTACTACTACTACTACTACTACTACTACTACTACTACTACTACTACTACTACTACTACTACTACTACTACTACTACTACTACTACTACTACTACTACTACTACTACTACTACTACTACTACTACTACTACTACTACTACTACTACTACTACTACTACTACTACTACTACTACTACTACTACTACTACTACTACTACTACTACTACTACTACTACTACTACTACTACTACTACTACTACTACTACTACTACTACTACTACTACTACTACTACTACTACTACTACTACTACTACTACTACTACTACTACTACTACTACTACTACTACTACTACTACTACTACTACTACTACTACTACTACTACTACTACTACTACTACTACTACTACTACTACTACTACTACTACTACTACTACTACTACTACTACTACTACTACTACTACTACTACTACTACTACTACTACTACTACTACTACTACTACTACTACTACTACTACTACTACTACTACTACTACTACTACTACTACTACTACTACTACTACTACTACTACTACTACTACTACTACTACTACTACTACTACTACTACTACTACTACTACTACTACTACTACTACTACTACTACTACTACTACTACTACTACTACTACTACTACTACTACTACTACTACTACTACTACTACTACTACTACTACTACTACTACTACTACTACTACTACTACTACTACTACTACTACTACTACTACTACTACTACTACTACTACTACTACTACTACTACTACTACTACTACTACTACTACTACTACTACTACTACTACTACTACTACTACTACTACTACTACTACTACTACTACTACTACTACTACTACTACTACTACTACTACTACTACTACTACTACTACTACTACTACTACTACTACTACTACTACTACTACTACTACTACTACTACTACTACTACTACTACTACTACTACTACTACTACTACTACTACTACTACTACTACTACTACTACTACTACTACTACTACTACTACTACTACTACTACTACTACTACTACTACTACTACTACTACTACTACTACTACTACTACTACTACTACTACTACTACTACTACTACTACTACTACTACTACTACTACTACTACTACTACTACTACTACTACTACTACTACTACTACTACTACTACTACTACTACTACTACTACTACTACTACTACTACTACTACTACTACTACTACTACTACTACTACTACTACTACTACTACTACTACTACTACTACTACTACTACTACTACTACTACTACTACTACTACTACTACTACTACTACTACTACTACTACTACTACTACTACTACTACTACTACTACTACTACTACTACTACTACTACTACTACTACTACTACTACTACTACTACTACTACTACTACTACTACTACTACTACTACTACTACTACTACTACTACTACTACTACTACTACTACTACTACTACTACTACTACTACTACTACTACTACTACTACTACTACTACTACTACTACTACTACTACTACTACTACTACTACTACTACTACTACTACTACTACTACTACTACTACTACTACTACTACTACTACTACTACTACTACTACTACTACTACTACTACTACTACTACTACTACTACTACTACTACTACTACTACTACTACTACTACTACTACTACTACTACTACTACTACTACTACTACTACTACTACTACTACTACTACTACTACTACTACTACTACTACTACTACTACTACTACTACTACTACTACTACTACTACTACTACTACTACTACTACTACTACTACTACTACTACTACTACTACTACTACTACTACTACTACTACTACTACTACTACTACTACTACTACTACTACTACTACTACTACTACTACTACTACTACTACTACTACTACTACTACTACTACTACTACTACTACTACTACTACTACTACTACTACTACTACTACTACTACTACTACTACTACTACTACTACTACTACTACTACTACTACTACTACTACTACTACTACTACTACTACTACTACTACTACTACTACTACTACTACTACTACTACTACTACTACTACTACTACTACTACTACTACTACTACTACTACTACTACTACTACTACTACTACTACTACTACTACTACTACTACTACTACTACTACTACTACTACTACTACTACTACTACTACTACTACTACTACTACTACTACTACTACTACTACTACTACTACTACTACTACTACTACTACTACTACTACTACTACTACTACTACTACTACTACTACTACTACTACTACTACTACTACTACTACTACTACTACTACTACTACTACTACTACTACTACTACTACTACTACTACTACTACTACTACTACTACTACTACTACTACTACTACTACTACTACTACTACTACTACTACTACTACTACTACTACTACTACTACTACTACTACTACTACTACTACTACTACTACTACTACTACTACTACTACTACTACTACTACTACTACTACTACTACTACTACTACTACTACTACTACTACTACTACTACTACTACTACTACTACTACTACTACTACTACTACTACTACTACTACTACTACTACTACTACTACTACTACTACTACTACTACTACTACTACTACTACTACTACTACTACTACTACTACTACTACTACTACTACTACTACTACTACTACTACTACTACTACTACTACTACTACTACTACTACTACTACTACTACTACTACTACTACTACTACTACTACTACTACTACTACTACTACTACTACTACTACTACTACTACTACTACTACTACTACTACTACTACTACTACTACTACTACTACTACTACTACTACTACTACTACTACTACTACTACTACTACTACTACTACTACTACTACTACTACTACTACTACTACTACTACTACTACTACTACTACTACTACTACTACTACTACTACTACTACTACTACTACTACTACTACTACTACTACTACTACTACTACTACTACTACTACTACTACTACTACTACTACTACTACTACTACTACTACTACTACTACTACTACTACTACTACTACTACTACTACTACTACTACTACTACTACTACTACTACTACTACTACTACTACTACTACTACTACTACTACTACTACTACTACTACTACTACTACTACTACTACTACTACTACTACTACTACTACTACTACTACTACTACTACTACTACTACTACTACTACTACTACTACTACTACTACTACTACTACTACTACTACTACTACTACTACTACTACTACTACTACTACTACTACTACTACTACTACTACTACTACTACTACTACTACTACTACTACTACTACTACTACTACTACTACTACTACTACTACTACTACTACTACTACTACTACTACTACTACTACTACTACTACTACTACTACTACTACTACTACTACTACTACTACTACTACTACTACTACTACTACTACTACTACTACTACTACTACTACTACTACTACTACTACTACTACTACTACTACTACTACTACTACTACTACTACTACTACTACTACTACTACTACTACTACTACTACTACTACTACTACTACTACTACTACTACTACTACTACTACTACTACTACTACTACTACTACTACTACTACTACTACTACTACTACTACTACTACTACTACTACTACTACTACTACTACTACTACTACTACTACTACTACTACTACTACTACTACTACTACTACTACTACTACTACTACTACTACTACTACTACTACTACTACTACTACTACTACTACTACTACTACTACTACTACTACTACTACTACTACTACTACTACTACTACTACTACTACTACTACTACTACTACTACTACTACTACTACTACTACTACTACTACTACTACTACTACTACTACTACTACTACTACTACTACTACTACTACTACTACTACTACTACTACTACTACTACTACTACTACTACTACTACTACTACTACTACTACTACTACTACTACTACTACTACTACTACTACTACTACTACTACTACTACTACTACTACTACTACTACTACTACTACTACTACTACTACTACTACTACTACTACTACTACTACTACTACTACTACTACTACTACTACTACTACTACTACTACTACTACTACTACTACTACTACTACTACTACTACTACTACTACTACTACTACTACTACTACTACTACTACTACTACTACTACTACTACTACTACTACTACTACTACTACTACTACTACTACTACTACTACTACTACTACTACTACTACTACTACTACTACTACTACTACTACTACTACTACTACTACTACTACTACTACTACTACTACTACTACTACTACTACTACTACTACTACTACTACTACTACTACTACTACTACTACTACTACTACTACTACTACTACTACTACTACTACTACTACTACTACTACTACTACTACTACTACTACTACTACTACTACTACTACTACTACTACTACTACTACTACTACTACTACTACTACTACTACTACTACTACTACTACTACTACTACTACTACTACTACTACTACTACTACTACTACTACTACTACTACTACTACTACTACTACTACTACTACTACTACTACTACTACTACTACTACTACTACTACTACTACTACTACTACTACTACTACTACTACTACTACTACTACTACTACTACTACTACTACTACTACTACTACTACTACTACTACTACTACTACTACTACTACTACTACTACTACTACTACTACTACTACTACTACTACTACTACTACTACTACTACTACTACTACTACTACTACTACTACTACTACTACTACTACTACTACTACTACTACTACTACTACTACTACTACTACTACTACTACTACTACTACTACTACTACTACTACTACTACTACTACTACTACTACTACTACTACTACTACTACTACTACTACTACTACTACTACTACTACTACTACTACTACTACTACTACTACTACTACTACTACTACTACTACTACTACTACTACTACTACTACTACTACTACTACTACTACTACTACTACTACTACTACTACTACTACTACTACTACTACTACTACTACTACTACTACTACTACTACTACTACTACTACTACTACTACTACTACTACTACTACTACTACTACTACTACTACTACTACTACTACTACTACTACTACTACTACTACTACTACTACTACTACTACTACTACTACTACTACTACTACTACTACTACTACTACTACTACTACTACTACTACTACTACTACTACTACTACTACTACTACTACTACTACTACTACTACTACTACTACTACTACTACTACTACTACTACTACTACTACTACTACTACTACTACTACTACTACTACTACTACTACTACTACTACTACTACTACTACTACTACTACTACTACTACTACTACTACTACTACTACTACTACTACTACTACTACTACTACTACTACTACTACTACTACTACTACTACTACTACTACTACTACTACTACTACTACTACTACTACTACTACTACTACTACTACTACTACTACTACTACTACTACTACTACTACTACTACTACTACTACTACTACTACTACTACTACTACTACTACTACTACTACTACTACTACTACTACTACTACTACTACTACTACTACTACTACTACTACTACTACTACTACTACTACTACTACTACTACTACTACTACTACTACTACTACTACTACTACTACTACTACTACTACTACTACTACTACTACTACTACTACTACTACTACTACTACTACTACTACTACTACTACTACTACTACTACTACTACTACTACTACTACTACTACTACTACTACTACTACTACTACTACTACTACTACTACTACTACTACTACTACTACTACTACTACTACTACTACTACTACTACTACTACTACTACTACTACTACTACTACTACTACTACTACTACTACTACTACTACTACTACTACTACTACTACTACTACTACTACTACTACTACTACTACTACTACTACTACTACTACTACTACTACTACTACTACTACTACTACTACTACTACTACTACTACTACTACTACTACTACTACTACTACTACTACTACTACTACTACTACTACTACTACTACTACTACTACTACTACTACTACTACTACTACTACTACTACTAAAAATCTCTTTTCATCTACCTTTGTATCCTCAAATCTCCTTTTTGCCAATTTCCAAAAGTTATTCACATTAATTTTTCTTCTCCATATTTTTTCTGATCTATTGTTTTCCAAGTTTCTTATTAGACTATCTACCATATCAATTTTCTTTAAGCTTTTTTGTTGATACTCTAGACACTGTTTTAACCAATTTCTTTTGTCTTAGTTCACTACTCTATACCAAAATTTCAATGCTTTTTCCATAATCTTTCCCTTATTTGCCATTCTGCCAAGTTATATTTGTGATATCTGCCCTAAAGTTGCTTTTAGTAATCCAAGCATTTCTGTACAGAACATCCTGTACACCTCATCTGTGACTTTCTATCCTTATTCTAATCCCCATACTTCTATCCCATATAACATTTTTGCCTCAACTAGCACACCTTATCTTTTCCTAACCACTTCATATTTACATTAGGTACTTTGTAACTACCTCCTTTTCCTTTTGCCAGTGCAAATTTCTACTGTTTTTCCCATTTTCCTGCACTATCTATTTTGACTCCTAGATAATTGCATTCTCTCACTAACCTATACTCTTATCCATGTTTATTTTTCCATTTTTCATATTTACTCAGTTTTTACCCCTTTCTTGAACACTAATCTTCTCTTATAAATATTAAAAGCAGAAGCATTATTAACAGTGAAGTATTCTTCATTTTTGAGTTTGATTTATGAGTCAAGTAAGTGAAGACTTATAAATCAAACTATCTTCTGTTTTTATCTAACGCTTGCAAGTAATGTTTCAAACCATTCACTTGTAATGCATCTACCACTAGATTATATCAAAAGTCATCAATTTGGATATTATTAATTAGTGGCCTGATATTGTTATTCCTCCCAATTTTAATTTTTATATATATAATATATATTTTAATGAATATAAATAAATATAAATAAATATAAATAATATATATATATATATATATATATATATATATATATATATATATATATATATATATATATATATCCTCTTAGTAGATTTGTTGTAACCCCTTCCTCCAAATTTATACTAAAGGTACTCTCATTATATAATTATCTACTTGAAAATTTGTATCACAACAACTATAGTTGAAAATTTCGTCATACATTTCTCTAGAATAAGAAATTATCTTATTCTTCAAGTTTTTACGTACCAAATAATTTATAATAAACAAGTTATCTCTGTTTAAAGTCTGTCTGAATTTCCAAGAAAATATTACATTCTTTGATCCATGTTTTTGTCCTACTTGCCATAATACCATTATGACTTTGGCTACATTTAACAGTAATACAATGTCTCTATAATTATTTGGTCTGTCAACACTATTCTTCCTTTGTATATTGAATGTATAGTTGCTTTCTTCTACTTTTCCAGTATATAATCTTTCTCTTTAATTGTGATAAACAGAGCTCGGAGAACCAATAATTTACTTCAGTACACCATTCCTTAAGAAACACTTTGTATATCATCTATTCCAGTTGCTTTTTTGTCTACACCATTTAACCTGCTTTATTATTTTGTTTAGTCCTTAAAACCATTGAGCATGTCCCCATAATTATTTATACCTATTTCCCCAGTACCTATCTCTTTTATACACTTTTTCTCTCATAAAACTCTTTAAAATATTTATCTATTCCGTTGCTTGTATGTTAGGTTTTATTACACGTTTACACACATTGATTTATTAGCCTTCTATACCTTATTGTCTCGTTTCACTTAGGACTCTTGCCAAATAACTGTTATGTTTTCACAACAAAATTGAATGTTTATGAACAGAAGAATACTAAATAACTGACCATTATCAGTACATCAAGCAATATTTAATCCTCTTCCATTAAGTGGCCTTGAATTTGCCTGAATTGGCTCATTAAATTGAGTTAAAAAAACCTTTCTTTTCTGTTATTATAAACAACAAAGCATATAGATAATAACTAAATGATTCAGTATACCTATATGTCATAAAAAAAACCTCTTTATTGGAAATTAATTGTTCTTAAAATACTAGCTGTGTGTAGGACAACATTTGGAAAGGTAGATCCAGACTGAAAAATTTAATACTGTAGCCAGGATTTATTTGAACCATGGATCTTCCAGGCTCCATCCAGTTACTCTAACCACTGAGCTACCATGGGAACATGCCAGCACAACATTCAAAACCTCTTATTGTTGAATGAATGTGCTACACTGAACTTTAGCAGGAAGCTATGGAGACATTCTTTCATACAGTATTTGCGATTAAAGTGAATCTAATTATTATGATACATTATGACATGATAATTTTTAGAATTTTCTTAATTTATATAGGTGCTTTTAATTAGGATGTTGGGAAATTAATTTTAAGGGAGGCTGTGGCTTGTTTTGGGCTGCTGAGCCAATGATGACTTTTAGTTAGCTAAGACATCACACCTATACTTTAACATCTGTAGTTCCATATAAAAACAATGATAAAAGTGAAACAATGATGTGTTTACCTTAGGAGTGTTATTGAGAGTCAATGTTGTCTCTGGTACAATCTACACTTTTTAGGATACTTTCTTTATAGAAAAATAATGACTTAAAGGTAACAGATGTGCCCATCTTTCCATTAATGTGTATGTTTCATAGAGACTGGCAATCTAAACGAAAAACAAAATTTGCTGGGTTGGCAATGTTTTTGTTCTCTTTCTTCTTGAGAGTTGAAATATAACTGGTGTAACCAATGGTTGCTATTAACCTAAGCTTATCAAGGCCTATATAAAAGAAGAAACTAATCCTAACCTAACCTCCTATAAATCAGAAGTAAGCTTATAAAGAGCAAGTCCAGATCATTAGCATATTAAGAATACATCGAGTAGAGCAAGTATGCTTTGGTATGACCAGTAGTTGCTAATTAAACTCAGAAGGCCATATCCAGAAGTACAAAAATTTGTTGGCAAATGGAGCTACATGTATAAAAGTATATCAGTCATTTCCTCTAAACGACTAACCAAAAAGGTAAACAAATACATTTTGAAATGAACAAGGAGCTCAGGCTCTTTAACTTTTTTGTCAGTAAATTAATGTGATGCTAGGTTATAGATCATGTTAATTCCCAAATGACTGCCTCAACATTCACTGTCTCTCCTACTTGGACTGAGTACATAGAATCTCCAGCACTCAGAAGTGTGTGCATTTTGATTAATAGTATTATTTTGTAAAGCTTAATGCATGCAAGCTAATGGTCAGCTTTATCTATTACAAATAAATTGCCTTTCTTACCTCAGGTGAGCATAGGGCTAGGTCAACCATCTTGGCCAAGGTAACTTTGACGGAATCAGGCATTATTATTTGTTGTTAACTCATAATTAGTCTTTATAAAATATTTAATCTTGGGATGTTACAGTTTTATGTTCTATTTTTTCTTCTTACTGGCAGTCCATAAGTACAACAATAGACATGGCCATCTGTATAACTTGTAAGTCATCCTTATGGATTTCAGAGATTACACACTTGTGGGTCTCTAGAATCACACTAACATATTATTTTCTCCACCACTTAAATACATAAAGTAGGAATCTAACTAAAAAGGTCAGTCAGCATTTCATAAGATGGAAAACTTGCATTCTAATATACCTGAATATAGAAAATGTAGAAAGAGTTTCATCACCTGAATATCAATGCAATAAATGAAAATTGGGATATTTCATGCTTAAGTTGGACACATTTTGAGGATGCAAGCTTTAATTATTTTTAAAAAATTGCTCCCATGACTTAAAACCCTTATCATGAAAAATGCTTGTATTTCTTTAATTTTTTAGTGGGTTAGATAAAATATCACATGTTTGAATTATTACAGTAATGAACAAATACATATCTTAAATCCCCCTTAAATAACTTTAAATAACAACTGAAATCATCTTGAAAATTATTGAATTTTATTTCACTATACATCCTTAAAAGTTATAAACTTCCTAAAGAAACATATAAGTTCAATGACTATGTAATTTATGAAAATACAGTTTTGTGGTAATTTCTAAAATATTTAATGTCAGTTATTTAGATTTTTCAAAATTTAAGTATGGCAGTTTGAATATAATTAACATTCTTTTGTTCCTTATGAGTTCAAGCAAAGAGTAAGGAATAAACATATCATTATAACCTGTTTTAAAAAGCTTGAGTTGTTTCAGCATTTTAATATTGTATGTATTACCACGATAATGTTTTAACTGACACCATTTTCATGATACACTTCCTTTGACTAGCAGGAATCAGAGAAACCAGAAGAACAAATTATTATAAACATCTTTTATAAATAATGGTAATGGGTAAAGGAAGTTGTGTGACTGTTAAACATCAAGTTTTTACTTTCTTTGCTACATATAGTAAGTAGAGGAAGTATTATAGTCTATCCTGTTAGATATAAAAAAATTATAAAAATATTAACCAAAAATCAAAATATCCAGCTCCATTGTACCTTCTCATTGCAAGATACATGGAAATGAAGTTGTGGATATCCCTGCCAAAATAGGAATCAAAATCTTGCCAAAGCCAAATCAAATCTTCCCACAGCACTCAGAAAAATTTATAATTAAAGGAAACCTTCAAACAGAACTGAAGCAGTATTATAAAACTCAAAGCATTGATAAATATTGGGCAGCATTTACTACTACAGAACAAAAGCTTAATACCTCCTTATCCAAATCTTGAGGCTGTTGCAACATTTAGATTACTGACCTTTTGACTGCACACCTTCATAAAATTGGTATTTTCAACTCCCCAAATTGTCTATTATGCCGGAATGAGAACTCCATAATGAACAAAGATCATCTCCTCCAATGTATGGATTTTAAGATATAGAACCATCTTAGAAGCAAGAAAGAAAATGGAATATATCCAAGCAACAGGACATTAGACTACTTATATTCCATCCGAATATTTAATATAGGGATTTCTCTAGAAATATAAATTTTGAGGCTTTCTGAATCCCAAGAAAGTGTTTTTACTTTCTGTCTGTACCATGTGCATAGCAAGTAGAGAAGTATTGCATTCCACCCAACAATTTGATATTGAGATTTCAATGAAAATATACTTTTTAGGTCCCCAAATCCAAAACTATGCATTTATAAGCATCTGTGCATGTGCGCGCGCACACACACACACACACACACACATGTTTACATAGGCATCTGTGTGTGTGTGTGTGTGTGTGTGTGTGTGTGTGTGTGTGTGTGTGTGTGTGTGTGTGTGTGTGTGTGTGTGTGTGTGTGTGTGTGTGTGTGTGTGTGTGTGTGTGTGTGTGTGTGTGTGTGTGTGTGTGTGTGTGTGTGTGTGTGTGTGTGTGTGTGTGTGTGTGTGTGTGTGTGTGTGTGTGTGTGTGTGTGTGTGTGTGTGTGTGTGTGTGTGTGTGTGTGTGTGTGTGTGTGTGTGTGTGTGTGTGTGTGTGTGTGTGTGTGTGTGTGTGTGTGTGTGTGTGTGTGTGTGTGTGTGTGTGTGTGTGTGTGTGTGTGTGTGTGTGTGTGTGTGTGTGTGTGTGTGTGTGTGTGTGTGTGTGTGTGTGTGTGTGTGTGTGTGTGTGTGTGTGTGTGTGTGTGTGTGTGTGTGTGTGTGTGTGTGTGTGTGTGTGTGTGTGTGTGTGTGTGTGTGTGTGTGTGTGTGTGTGTGTGTGTGTGTGTGTGTGTGTGTGTGTGTGTGTGTGTGTGTGTGTGTGTGTGTGTGTGTGTGTGTGTGTGTGTGTGTGTGTGTGTGTGTGTGTGTGTGTGTGTGTGTGTGTGTGTGTGTGTGTGTGTGTGTGTGTGTGTGTGTGTGTGTGTGTGTGTGTGTGTGTGTGTGTGTGTGTGTGTGTGTGTGTGTGTGTGTGTGTGTGTGTGTGTGTGTGTGTGTGTGTGTGTGTGTGTGTGTGTGTGTGTGTGTGTGTGTGTGTGTGTGTGTGTGTGTGTGTGTGTGTGTGTGTGTGTGTGTGTGTGTGTGTGTGTGTGTGTGTGTGTGTGTGTGTGTGTGTGTGTGTGTGTGTGTGTGTGTGTGTGTGTGTGTGTGTGTGTGTGTGTGTGTGTGTGTGTGTGTGTGTGTGTGTGTGTGTGTGTGTGTGTGTGTGTGTGTGTGTGTGTGTGTGTGTGTGTGTGTGTGTGTGTGTGTGTGTGTGTGTGTGTGTGTGTGTGTGTGTGTGTGTGTGTGTGTGTGTGTGTGTGTGTGTGTGTGTGTGTGTGTGTGTGTGTGTGTGTGTGTGTGTGTGTGTGTGTGTGTGTGTGTGTGTGTGTGTGTGTGTGTGTGTGTGTGTGTGTGTGTGTGTGTGTGTGTGTGTGTGTGTGTGTGTGTGTGTGTGTGTGTGTGTGTGTGTGTGTGTGTGTGTGTGTGTGTGTGTGTGTGTGTGTGTGTGTGTGTGTGTGTGTGTGTGTGTGTGTGTGTGTGTGTGTGTGTGTGTGTGTGTGTGTGTGTGTGTGTGTGTGTGTGTGTGTGTGTGTGTGTGTGTGTGTGTGTGTGTGTGTGTGTGTGTGTGTGTGTGTGTGTGTGTGTGTGTGTGTGTGTGTGTGTGTGTGTGTGTGTGTGTGTGTGTGTGTGTGTGTGTGTGTGTGTGTGTGTGTGTGTGTGTGTGTGTGTGTGTGTGTGTGTGTGTGTGTGTGTGTGTGTGTGTGTGTGTGTGTGTGTGTGTGTGTGTGTGTGTGTGTGTGTGTGTGTGTGTGTGTGTGTGTGTGTGTGTGTGTGTGTGTGTGTGTGTGTGTGTGTGTGTGTGTGTGTGTGTGTGTGTGTGTGTGTGTGTGTGTGTGTGTGTGTGTGTGTGTGTGTGTGTGTGTGTGTGTGTGTGTGTGTGTGTGTGTGTGTGTGTGTGTGTGTGTGTGTGTGTGTGTGTGTGTGTGTGTGTGTGTGTGTGTGTGTGTGTGTGTGTGTGTGTGTGTGTGTGTGTGTGTGTGTGTGTGTGTGTGTGTGTGTGTGTGTGTGTGTGTGTGTGTGTGTGTGTGTGTGTGTGTGTGTGTGTGTGTGTGTGTGTGTGTGTGTGTGTGTGTGTGTGTGTGTGTGTGTGTGTGTGTGTGTGTGTGTGTGTGTGTGTGTGTGTGTGTGTGTGTGTGTGTGTGTGTGTGTGTGTGTGTGTGTGTGTGTGTGTGTGTGTGTGTGTGTGTGTGTGTGTGTGTGTGTGTGTGTGTGTGTGTGTGTGTGTGTGTGTGTGTGTGTGTGTGTGTGTGTGTGTGTGTGTGTGTGTGTGTGTGTGTGTGTGTGTGTGTGTGTGTGTGTGTGTGTGTGTGTGTGTGTGTGTGTGTGTGTGTGTGTGTGTGTGTGTGTGTGTGTGTGTGTGTGTGTGTGTGTGTGTGTGTGTGTGTGTGTGTGTGTGTGTGTGTGTGTGTGTGTGTGTGTGTGTGTGTGTGTGTGTGTGTGTGTGTGTGTGTGTGTGTGTGTGTGTGTGTGTGTGTGTGTGTGTGTGTGTGTGTGTGTGTGTGTGTGTGTGTGTGTGTGTGTGTGTGTGTGTGTGTGTGTGTGTGTGTGTGTGTGTGTGTGTGTGTGTGTGTGTGTGTGTGTGTGTGTGTGTGTGTGTGTGTGTGTGTGTGTGTGTGTGTGTGTGTGTGTGTGTGTGTGTGTGTGTGTGTGTGTGTGTGTGTGTGTGTGTGTGTGTGTGTGTGTGTGTGTGTGTGTGTGTGTGTGTGTGTGTGTGTGTGTGTGTGTGTGTGTGTGTGTGTGTGTGTGTGTGTGTGTGTGTGTGTGTGTGTGTGTGTGTGTGTGTGTGTGTGTGTGTGTGTGTGTGTGTGTGTGTGTGTGTGTGTGTGTGTGTGTGTGTGTGTGTGTGTGTGTGTGTGTGTGTGTGTGTGTGTGTGTGTGTGTGTGTGTGTGTGTGTGTGTGTGTGTGTGTGTGTGTGTGTGTGTGTGTGTGTGTGTGTGTGTGTGTGTGTGTGTGTGTGTGTGTGTGTGTGTGTGTGTGTGTGTGTGTGTGTGTGTGTGTGTGTGTGTGTGTGTGTGTGTGTGTGTGTGTGTGTGTGTGTGTGTGTGTGTGTGTGTGTGTGTGTGTGTGTGTGTGTGTGTGTGTGTGTGTGTGTGTGTGTGTGTGTGTGTGTGTGTGTGTGTGTGTGTGTGTGTGTGTGTGTGTGTGTGTGTGTGTGTGTGTGTGTGTGTGTGTGTGTGTGTGTGTGTGTGTGTGTGTGTGTGTGTGTGTGTGTGTGTGTGTGTGTGTGTGTGTGTGTGTGTGTGTGTGTGTGTGTGTGTGTGTGTGTGTGTGTGTGTGTGTGTGTGTGTGTGTGTGTGTGTGTGTGTGTGTGTGTGTGTGTGTGTGTGTGTGTGTGTGTGTGTGTGTGTGTGTGTGTGTGTGTGTGTGTGTGTGTGTGTGTGTGTGTGTGTGTGTGTGTGTGTGTGTGTGTGTGTGTGTGTGTGTGTGTGTGTGTGTGTGTGTGTGTGTGTGTGTGTGTGTGTGTGTGTGTGTGTGTGTGTGTGTGTGTGTGTGTGTGTGTGTGTGTGTGTGTGTGTGTGTGTGTGTGTGTGTGTGTGTGTGTGTGTGTGTGTGTGTGTGTGTGTGTGTGTGTGTGTGTGTGTGTGTGTGTGTGTGTGTGTGTGTGTGTGTGTGTGTGTGTGTGTGTGTGTGTGTGTGTGTGTGTGTGTGTGTGTGTGTGTGTGTGTGTGTGTGTGTGTGTGTGTGTGTGTGTGTGTGTGTGTGTGTGTGTGTGTGTGTGTGTGTGTGTGTGTGTGTGTGTGTGTGTGTGTGTGTGTGTGTGTGTGTGTGTGTGTGTGTGTGTGTGTGTGTGTGTGTGTGTGTGTGTGTGTGTGTGTGTGTGTGTGTGTGTGTGTGTGTGTGTGTGTGTGTGTGTGTGTGTGTGTGTGTGTGTGTGTGTGTGTGTGTGTGTGTGTGTGTGTGTGTGTGTGTGTGTGTGTGTGTGTGTGTGTGTGTGTGTGTGTGTGTGTGTGTGTGTGTGTGTGTGTGTGTGTGTGTGTGTGTGTGTTTTTTTTTTTTTTTTTTTCTTTATTGATAACAATCAGCATGCCCCACTACATAGTAGTATTACATGCATTACATTACATTTTTCCAACATTTGATTTTACAAATTGTACATATTTACATGTTAATATTACATTAGATCTTTTAGCAGTTGATTTCACAAGTTATACATATTTACATATCTTTATAGGTTAATTGAATTTATGTATTTACAGAATGCTTTTATGTGGTGTTTTACAAGACCCTCGTTGGTTACTGGCCACTTGCTTCCATTTAGAGTTACATCTTGAATTAGCTTGGCTCTTTGTTGACTTTTGTCTACACATTCGTATATTAAATGGTTTACGTGTGTGTGTGTGTGTGTGTGTGTGTGTGTGTGTGTGTAACTCAAAAGCAAAATTTGATACGACATAAATGTCTACTTTGGTTGATGGAAATTTAATGGCTCTTCCATACTAGCCATGTTTACACTAAGATTTTGGATAGATAAAGCTAATTAACATGTAAGTGGTAACTATAAAGCTTGGGACTTGAAGCTTAGTAAGTCGCCACAAAAGGTGCATATCTCATTGTATATATATATTTTGCAATTTACGTCCTCCAACATTAAGTCATATCGGACGGTGAATGAAATTGGTGAAATGATGCTCAAATGACTCCAGGGTCCATGGAGCTTAGAGTTACCTGACATTCATCTATCAGGATAAGGGAAAACCCTGGAAAAAACCTTATCCAGGTAACTTACCTTGACCGAGATTCGAATTCGGGACCTCTTGAACGTGAGGCAGACACACTACTCATTGTATATGAGACCCCCTAGTGATTTATGGAAACATATGAGTCAGTTGGAAAATTTAATGTCATGATGGCATGTTGATTAAGAGCAAATGGAAGGAGATCAGGAGATCCATGGTTCAAATCCTGGCCATGGCATTGAATTTTTCAGCCTGGCTCTATCTATCCAAAGTCTGATTTGATATTTAGCTTCAGCATCTTTCAAGGATATAACAAAGATTTTGAAGAAGATCCTCCACCAAAAACCCCCTTTACTTGCAAAAAGTTGTAATTTTGATTTTCTCAAAAATTCTCTTAACAAATTTGATTAAAATATCACACGTTTAAGACATTTTATAACAAATGAAATGTGTAACTTGAATTTTCTGAGGTTCTGAAGTCCTCTTCATTCTGATGACTTTTGTATGGGTATAGTTAGTCATATGAGATACACAAAATACCTTACCATGCAAAAACCTGATTAAAGCATGCTATTTATGTCAAGTAATTTTTTTTCTGTAGTTAACCATTTTCAAAATGCTCCTTTTTATTTGTTTGAATTTTGAAATATTTATACTTTCTCAAATAGGAGGCCATTATTTATTTTCATCTTCAGTAGCCGGAGCAGTGGTGCAGTTGTGAGTGAGTTGGTCAGCTAAAGCAGTGAAGAGCAAAGTGTCATGTCAGCAAGCAGAGCAGTGTAAAGGTGAGTATTTGTCTACAAGCAGTGAATGTTGAGAAGTTATGAACAGTGAAAGTTGGTGCATGGATCAGAGACATAAAAGAACATTAGAATGACATGGTTGCTCTGTACATTTGTAAAAAGTGAAACTGATTGTTAAGTTCATTGGACTAACACTTCTGATGACAAAGAGATATGATGCAACTTTGTCTTGTCATACTAAAGCAATGGAATGGGATGACTCGCACTAAATTCCTTTATGGTAAGTATTCACTGACACCATGAAGCAGCTAAGTAGTTTTGTAAGTTCACTCATAGTTTTATTACTAAACTCTCACATACTGGAGGTACTAATCAGTTTGTTTAGCAATGGCATGGCACTTTCAATACACCTATAACTTTTGGGGAACTAATTAGAATACTTTGTATATTTTTATGTGACAATAAGTTTAATTATTGTACTTTAGAATAATCTTAAGTGTTACCAACCAATTTCAATAGATGCAATTACAAAACATACTTTTCCTCTTCTAAGGTTTTCCCATTTGAGACATGGTTTCTTGGTAAACCTATTCACAGTTATCATATAATGAAGCTATGAGGTTGTAAGTCACCTAGATTTTTTTGTTGAATATACAAAACTTCCTTGGAAATCTTTCTTTATGGAAAAAAAAAAGTAGTCAAGTTAAGTTGGAGCAACAACTCATAATACTTTTATAAATCACATGCTTGATTCTCATGGATGTTGTACAACACATAGGTGAAGGTCAATTTTTGTTAAACGTATTTTAAAGATGTAGTTCTAGATAGGAGATATTTCTCCTTGTGTTGATTGGGAAGTTACAAAGAGGAAAATTAACCTGGAATAACACGTAAAGCTGAAGTTACTAACAGTGACTCAATACAAATGTTATAATGAAATATAATAACTTGTGACTAACTTCATTTAAATTAAAAAAAAATATATAAATTTCTTCAAAGTTCACAGGAGTAGTTTAGCAATTCATTCAAATGACTCACCATTTTTTAAAAAAAATTTAAAAAAGACTAGAAAAGAGCTGATGATGTAAATGATTGAATTGTGAAACTAGTCGTATGAACTTTCAAAAATGTATTCCTTTTTTAAAAGAATACAAAATATTATATTTTATGACATTTCATTCAGGAGGCTTGAGAGTTTGCTTAAAAATTTACACAACAGCAATTTTAAAGAACTACAACTTTCTGTGTTAATGACCTCTTATTTTTTAAATTAACTGAAAAAATGCTGACTTTTTGGGCTAAAAGTATTAACTGATAATAAAACGATGTTAGGCATAGATTAAATTAAATGTATTACTGTTTAATAAAATTTTACACATGATTACAAAAATAATCATTGTTTCCTTTTGTTATACAACATTTTATTCTTTTCCTGTCCATCAATTAACAGCAAATGTACTGCAAAATATACCTGGGAAGATTCAGTTAATTATCTCAAGTATTTTTAGCTTTTGATATTCAGTTTGGGCTCACCATGAAGCCCAAGTTTGATTCCAGGCGACCACAAAATATTTGTGGGGGAAAA
The DNA here is from genome assembly GCA_030765055.1 of Mantis religiosa. NCBI lineage: Eukaryota > Metazoa > Arthropoda > Insecta > Mantodea > Mantidae > Mantis > Mantis religiosa. The sequence continues at coordinate 121,517,483 of CM060955.1, read as the reverse complement.
CATGGCACTGGGGCGGAATTTGATAAACTGGTTTTGTAACAGACTAATACTGTTTAATTTGAATTGCATATGATAATAATATTTTCCCTTATTGGTTTCTTTAGATCAAATTTAGGTGATGTGAGCGAGGATCAAGTAGAATGGTTCCATGGGACATTCAGCTTATGGAAAGAAAGTACCAGGGACATTGGGAATGTGCGATGATGGGAGACTATTTATTGTGAATAGTATCTACAGAGGTATTCAAAAGCAAAGGAAAGGCCATTCTCATTTATATTTTTGAGTAAGTGCACTGTCATATTGAGATTAAAACAATATTCAGTGTATGAATATTAGAACCAATATGTAATGTATCTATGTTAGTTCTCTTTTATGTCTCTGGTTACATTAAATAAAAATTTCATTTGTTATTTTTAACAATACTGAAGGATGGATTATTATATGGCAATGCCCGGCCATGGCATTGAATTTTTCAGTTTGACTCTATCCAAAACCTTAGCCTATACATAGCTAGTGTGAAGAAATGATTAATTTCCATCAATTAACTTAAATAATAGAGTTTAACGATGAAGGCTGGGAAAGTTGCCACAAATGGTGTATCTCGAATACGAGAGCCCCTAGTGATTTACTGGGGAAATATATGAGTCAATCAGAGAATTTAATGTCATGACAGCATGTTGGCCATGGTATCTCAATGGGTAAGAGTAACTGGATGGAAAGCAGATCTGTGGTTAATTTTTCAGTTTGACTCTATCTATTCAAAACCTTAGCCTATATATGGCTAGTGTGAAAGAACGATTAATTTCTATCAATTAAACTGCTGTAATTATTATGTAATAGGTACGTATAAAGCCAGGTTGTAAATATATAGGCAGGGTTGGGTCAAAATTTCTAATGTTTTAAACAGTGGTCTGGCAAGAAGTTCTATAAATTGAATGTGTATGATTTTCTTTTGAATTCAGAAAATTCTATCACAACCTTTTGCATTTCCCCATATGGTTATTCCATGTGAAAGTACTGAATGAAAGTAACTGTAATACTTGTTTATAAATTCATTTGAGCCAGGCAGGACATGAAAAAGGCAATATTTAATTTATTTTTTATATAATTTAGTTTGCTAATCCATTTTAGGCATTCATCTACAAATAGACCTAAGAGTTTTGCTTCTTTTGTAGTGGCTGAAGTTAGCAAGTTTGTTTGCATGTTTTCTACCACAGTTTTGAATTGCAAGATTTTTGTTTTAGTTGTATTTAATTTCAATCTGTTGCATGTAAACCCTGCTTCCAATTGTTTTATGGCCTGGTCAATGTATATTTCTAAATTTTTAGTATCTAATCCACTTAAAATAATGGAGGCATCATTTATATAAAATACTGGTTGTCCAATAATGGTAAGTGGAATATCACATTTTACTTACTAATTTCTTCCACCATATCACCAGTATATAATATGAATAATATAGGGTTCAATTTATGCCCATATTTTACTCCATTATGTACTCCATGTCATCACTCTGTTTTCCTCTAATATCGTAAAAAACTTATCTTTGGCATAAATATTCTGTAATGATTTAATACATTTTGAACTCACCTTTAATTTTTCATTTTCAATCATGCCTCTTTTAATATTATCAAATGCCTTCTCTCTTGATTCCCCTGTAGTTGGCTTGGTTACTTTTGTAAATGGATATTGTAATACAGTCTCAGCAATGGAAATCTTTACATTTTACACGTAAGGAAAATCTTTACATACACAATGGACTCAGTTTGTTCTTCTCCCACCACTATAAAAAAAGGCGGGTGGAGCTGCAAATCATGTGATTTTCGAGTGCACAGTAGCAACTTCCTTTCATTAGCAGCCCAGGTCTCAGTCTGCCTCTGGTATTTGCACACAGCAAGTTGTTTATTGTGGTTGTTGTCATCCGATTTTTGATCTCAATGCTGTTTTTGAAGGTGTGTATTTCTGCTTCCAATACACAAAATGGGTCTCAAGAAGCTCAATTGTGAGGAGAAGACTCATGCTTTAATCCTGTTAGAGGTAGGTACCCTCGTAATTCGTATAGCTGCTGATCTAAAGGTTACAAGACAAGCCATTTACGACCTAAAAATTGCAGCAGCACCTTCGTCATATGGCACCACACCAACTCGAAAAACAGACTCAGGTGGTAAAAGAAAGACTTCTACAAGGACTGATGACCTAATACGTGAAGTGATATCTAATCCATGGATTACAGCAGCAGCTTTAAAAATGAATCATCCAGAACTGCTCACAAGTGTTGCAATCCGGACTATTCAGCATCGGCTTCAAAAAGACTTAGGTTTACCAATTTGATGTGCTGCCAAGAAGCCTTTTCTAACTGAAGCTATGATTAAGAAAAGAGTACATTTCTGCAAAACATATCAGCACTGGACATCAGAGGACTGGCGCAGAGTAATGTTTTCTGATGAAAGCATTTTCATATTGGTCAGAGGAAAGTCCAAAATGGTGAGAAGGACAAAAAATGTGTCACGGTATGATCCAAAGTTTACGGTCAAAACTGTTAAACATCCAGAAAGTGTGATGGTATGGGGTGCCTTTAGTGGTAGTTGTGGTAGAGGTGGCTTGTAATTTCTCCCTAAAAATGCAACAATGATGGGAAGTAACTATTTAGAAGTGTTGCAACAGCATTTGGTCACATTTTGGCCAATTCATCAGTGTCAGTTCTTTATGCATGATGGTGCCCCTACTCACAGAACAAAGATGGTTCAGAAATTCCTAAAAGACAATAATATACCTGTACTTGAATGGTCTAGTAATTCTCCTGACCTAAATCCAATAGAAAATGCTTGGGATCAAATGAAAAATAAAAGTGAAGAGCTGCAACCATCAAATATTAAGGAGCTGCAGGAGGCGTTGAAGAAGTTATGGGTGAAAATGGACAAAAAATATTTTGAAAATTTAGCAGATTCGATGCCCAGGAGACTCATGAAGGTGATACAAGTTAAGGGAAATATTGCCAAGTACTAATTGTACGGAGAAGTTCAAAATAAAACCATGTAAAGCCAGTGTTTGATGCTTTTATTACCATGTAAAGATTTCCATTGCGGCCATTGTAGTTATCAAGCTTTTCTCCATTTCCCTCTCAAAACACTTTGTCACCAACCCCATCCAAATTCATTGATTCCAATATCCTTATTGGAATATAAGTTTCTTGCTTCCCTTTCTTTTCTTTGCTTTTTTTAATCTTGTATAAAAACTTTTGTTGCCTTTAAATTCACTGTATTATTCAACATTCTCCAATTAAATTCACGGGACAAATTTGATCAATAAAGGCCATGGATTTGATCCTTTTAATAATGATTCTAGAACACTCACACTTCTAGCTTGGCAAATCCAACTCTATTTTCCCCTTATGAATCTGAATGAATTTACCCTTATTACCTCCTACCTTCTCTTCTGCTTTCCTTGGCTCATTTTGTTTTTTATATACACACAAAAAAAGAGCATTTTTTTTTATTGCCTGCTCTGCTTTGTCCAAATGTGCCACTGTCTTGTCTATATCAATAGGCTTTTCTCTTGTTTTTCTTGCTGGATTCTTGAGCACAGTTTTGTTTCATCTGTATGTCTAGCCACATCATTCATTATTATCTTTTTGGCATTGACATAACTTCATCCATATTACACTGGTTGCAGCATTCATTTCTCTTCTGCCAATTACTAGCAGAAACACTACATCAGAATAAACCAATATCCTGATTTCCTGCATTCGTCTTTATTTGGCACATTGATTACTAACTGTGAACAACTGAATAATTTAAGTCCATGGTACACTTAAATTAAGGTATCCATTTTTATGGAACTTATAGCATTGCATGTTACTATCACAATTCTCTTACAACTCACATTTCAGTAGGTACTGTTATGAGCATTTTTGGGAAAAGGATGCAATAGTACCTCAGTGGTTTCTGTTACAGCTGTCGTACTGGGATTCTATGGTTTGATTCCCATATAGGTATACAGTTATGACTAAGTGACCCTAATCCATATCTTCACCTCCAACTAGGCCATCTAAAATTTTCCAAAATCCAAGATAAAACCTTTTTGTTAAAAATAAAACATAATTAATATCTAAAGATAATAAGAATAACAATAAACTAAACTTAGGCATTTATAGGAGATCTACTCTTATTTATCACTGCATAAAAAAATAAAAGATATAACCCTTTTTCACATAAATTTGATGTTTTTATAGTTTAATTTCAGGTTAATAAATATACCCCTAAGTAAAGACGAATTTAATACAGAATATAAATACACTATTAACACTGCTTTAAGTAATGGTTTTAATAAAGATTTTACACATATAAAGATTGAATAATTTAAATATAAGTAATGTTTCTACCCTTAAAAAAATAAAAGATGATTATAATTTTAAAATATTTACTTACCATCCTTGGGCTAATAAACAGCTTCAAAAAATTGTTAAAGAATTTGGTACAATTAAATTAATTGGGAGTCGATTAATAACACAAAACAACACTCACTTTTAAATTTTCCCGGAACCGGTTTCTGAGGCCTTCCCTCTATCTTCAGCCGGACATCGACTTCTGAAGATAGAGGGAAGGCCTCAGAAACCGGTTCCGGGAAAATTTAAAAGTGAGTGTTGTTTTGTGTTATTAATCGACTCCCAATTAATTTAATTTATACAACAACACTGTTTTCAACACTTCCATGAAAGGATTTAATTTGGTACAATTTTGGTTCCTCAAAACAAATATAATATAAAAGTTTGCTACAATTTTCTAAAGAAGATGAAATTTCTGACAAAAGATCTGGCATTTATCAACTTATTTGTTTGGACTGTGGTCAGGTGTCATTGGAGGAAACAAATATAAATTTAGAGACCATAATGAAGGAACATTTTAAACATGTTAGATATAAACAGACATAAATAAGCTGTGGCAGATCATTTTTGGTCATTTAGCCACGAGATAAATCTAGAAGTTAAATTACTAAAGCAATTTTATGTCTGATAGATTAATGGCTTGCGAGAAAATATTTTTCTTAAAAATTAGAAATCGCTTAATGAATTTTGAAATACTGTCAATTGATTCTGTCTCTAAGTTTGTTTCATTTGCTGAGTTTGATAATAAGTACAAACTAATATGTTACTTAGCAGTAGTAATGATGACAAGAGGAAAGAACAAAGTGACTGAAGATGCGGAAAAGGTTTCATGAAACTATTCTCTTTAGTTCTGTGGAAAGTTCATTAGTTTTCTTAAAAAGATAAGTGAAATTTGTGGCAAATAATTATAGTTTATTGTAATATTTATATTGCATCACTCTGTCAGCTTCTGTTTTTACATATTATTTTTAAAAAAAGTATATTTCTCATTTTACTGACATCCTCATTGTTAACCTGCCATCAGAGATAACAGGCATTCTCTGTTCAATGTTTGGTGTGATTAACGTCCCCCCAAAAGTTGTAGATCATATGAGAAGCATTGGAAACAACATTTTTGAGGAACTGAATCTCTCTCTCTTTCTCTCTCTTAGAACCTTTTTAAGATACAGCATTCTTCAGGATTCAAATGATCTAATACAGTAAAATTTCAGTAACAAATGTTCAGGCAACAGTGGCGGCTCATGCTGAAAAATAAGAGCGTGCTGCAGGAAAATGTCCATGCAACTCACCTAGTTTCAAAAAATGAAGTCCATGTGCTGATGTTTCTTCATGGTATAAACAGAATTTCTAGTTCCTTTCACTTTTTGCTCAATTTTTAAATCGGGTATTAATTGCCCTAACATTTTTATACTAACTCTTTCTTCTGATTATTTATTGGTTAAAGTTTTCATAATATTAAATTACTCATACACGGAATAAAGTGAATTTATAATGGGTTTCACACTCACACAGAAAATAAAGAAATGATATCAACCACTAAATAATGTTACACAAAGAAATATTTGGATAAAATGTGAGCATGCAAACCACATGCACTTGTTATGAGAAATTCTCATTATGGTCACGGGAATGGAGTATTATGCCACATGATAGGTGCATCACAAACAATCTGCCCTATGATTTTATAACCATTAGGTATTGGATCTGTTTACGTAAGAAGAATGGAATTAGTTTCTAGAACTAAAATATAGAGAAATGATAGATTGTTAAATGATTTTCAATGATGACCCTGTTTCACTGTGCAGCGAATGATCACCGTGCTACACCCAGATGCAGCATGCATTTGTGCGAAAATCTAGGGAACTCAGATATCGGGGAGGCAAGAGAAGAAGGTTGTATGCATGCACAATAATTGGTTACCGAGTTTGCTGGTTCTCAGTACATTGACGTCATGAATGTGTTCCATTAGTTACGCAGATGTTTTCAATGCATCAAGAGTTCATTATTGGTCGTACTCGATTTTCTATACTTATAATAATGCATTGTTTCTTACATGGTCTTTTAAAATTTATACAATGTGATTTATAAAGCAGAAAAGAGCTTCCTGCAGCACTGCAGCATGTAAGGACGAGCCGCCCCTGTTGGGCAGAGTAAACTCACTTTCTCTCTTTATCGTAGTTAATAGAGAAAGTTGAAAATTATAAGTTTTAAAAATAATTGATGGCTTCAGTCCAAAATAAATTTATTTGTATCAGAATTGTATGTTAAAATCCTCTGGAGCAAAGTACTCTGCTGCAACAGCTGCAATATAATAATCTGAAATCTTTTTGAGCCCTAGAAATCAGTAAATTGTTTTGATTTCAGTAACTTTTTCTAGTCCTGTACACAATAAATGATTACTACTGTTAAATATATTCTTCCTAGAAAAGGTTGTGGAAACAATTATTTAACATAAATAAATAGAGCCCTTTATGCAACATAAATTTTATTGCCCTCTAACAAACTGTACATCATGAGTGTTGGACAGTAAAACAGTAACAGACCACTTATACATTAATACAACATGCACTCACCATTTATACACATTGTTAAGCATGTAACAAAATATGTGGTGCACTTTTTACTTTACTTTCATGTACCTAATTCATATCCCATATCCTTCATAGTTTATCCACTTTGTGGTGATCATATTACTCACTTTTCCCCACTAGTATAATTACAGAGAAATGTTCACACTTATTTTGTCCTTCAATTTCAACATGACATTTAAAATTATTCTTTTAAGAGTCAGATTTATTCATTTCTTTTGGACAGCTCTAGAGCTTTATTGGAGAGATTCTGTCTTAAAAATATAGGTTAGTAGCACTATTACTACAGGTGAAGGAACTGTGGAATGCACCAGCCCCACATACACTGCTATGTAGCTGCTGTTCTGGTTCTTTTAGTGATGTGTACTTCTCTAGTTACTGAAAAATTGCAAATTTCAGAACTTTAAAACTAATGTAACAACATAACTTTTGCTCTAAAATTGCTTTTCCATACTTTTTTTTAGATCAATTGCACTTACGAAACTTATTCAGTACTTTGCACTTTACCTTTACAGGTTTAAAGCTCTGCCTTAGAAGATTTCCATGAAATAGTAATTATCTAATGTTATAACTTTAAAATTAATAAACATTTTCGTATAAATAATTTGTCATATATATTTATCCTTTAAAATTAATCATATATACCCTGTGTCAAAAGATACACTTAATATTCTATTAGTTTAATTAAAACTTCAATTTCTTGATTGCTAACTTTATTTGTCCTTTATTATTTAAAGTAGCTAAAAATAATTCATTAAAATAGGCTTTAATAGGTATCTTATACTTGAGAATTTTGCAATGAACTTTTATATAGCAGTAAGAGAATCAACTCATTGACCAGTGTTTTAATTGTTTATAATAAATATAACTAAGTATTAAGTATTGTAAGATCTCAGGACTATTACAGAAAAATGAATGTGGCAATAAAACTTGAGCTAAGTGATTTTTTTTTTTAAATTTAGCCATTAAAACAAAAAGAAATGTAACAAATACTTTTAAAAATTAAACTTTTCTGTAAGCCAGTAGTCTTAAAAAACTTTTATAAGTTTCATATAAATGACTAATATAGTATGAACAATAATGGAAAACGACCATTATACCTACAAGAAATGCCATTAAGCAATGAAGCCTATACAGGTGGATATTTTTTGTACATGTTTGAGAGCCTCAGAAATGTTTGTAATATTTATTTGGACTATGTTTATCTGGATTTTAGTGAAAAGTGCGATATCTATGTATGTCTGAAACAAAATTTGAAGTGCATGAAAAACTGTTACACATCTTAAGCTAAAGCAACTTAAAGTAGTTTTTAAAAAACTGGCTTCAAAAGATATTTCTCTATATCCATTTCATTTGTTTTCAGCTACTTTTGTGTTTCATGTATCAAACAAAAATCCAATCAACAGCCAAAGTCTTTTTGATACTATCAATACAACTTCAAAACAGTTATAATAAATGAATAAAATTTCTCCCACATTTTTAACATATGATTCCTTGTGCAATACCCAAGAAGAAACACTTAAAATAATTCTAGTAGTTGAAAGCAGCTGATAATACTGACAGTGAAACAAAGTACTGCAAAAGTAAAGTTAGTGGAGCTACATATAAGTGTTAATTTCAACTCAAGTGTTACTCAAAATTCAGAAGACTTATATTTATCACTTGTGCACCAGTTATGAATCAAACCTAAAAGTGTCCATGTCGGTAGCATGGATGGTAGCATGTTTGCCTCATGTTCAAGAGGTCCCGAGTTTGATCAGGGTGAGTTACCTGGATAAGATTTTATCTGGGATTTTCCCTTATCCTGAAAGACAAATGTCAGATAACTCTAAGCTCTATGGACCCTGGGCACATTTGAGCATCATTTCACCCATTTCATTCATTGTCTGATTGTAACATTTTAGGACGTAAAATATAAATAAATAAATAAATAAAAAAAAAATACCTGGAAGCTCCAGACAACAGATAATTTCCAAAATAATGCTATACTCCTTACTTTTTATAGCATTAATTATTTATGTTACAGTATATTTTGAAAGGTTTATCTATAATAATGTTTTAGTTATTAATTTTTAGATGAGTCGTATTTATTACACATCTGCTTCACTTTCGTACCTATTTTGAGGACATGTTTCGCAAATCATCGTTTGCATCTTCGGCTCTTATGCGACTAAAGCTTGATCCAGTGGTGTGGGTAATTCTGGGGTTGCTGCTGCCATCTGTTGATTTAGTGATGATCAACAGATGGCAGCAGCAACCCCAGAATTACCCACACCACTGGATCAAGCTTTAGTCGCATAAGAGCCGAAGATGTAAACGATGATTTGCGAAACATGTCCTCAAAATAGGTACGAAAGTGAAGCAGATGTGTAATAAATATGACTCATCTAAAAATTAATAATTATTTCGCTTCACTGTGGTGTTCCAATACAGTTAAATCTCAATATAATGTTTTAGTTATTTATTTGTAATTATTTGTTTTGACAACAAGTGTGTACCACCCAATAATGATGCCTTCTTTAAAATATAAACCAAAATACTGTATTTTATTTACCATTGCATTTCTTCTTTGTAAGAAAATGTTACATGGGAACATTTGAAGTTTTTGCTTTATGAGACTCCTGTACCTGATGTTGACATTTTGAGAGAAATTATCCAAACTGGATTACACAAAATACAAAACACACCAGGAATTTTCACAGAGTATTCCAGAGCATGGAACGGAGGCTTACTGCATGCATCAAAGCAAAAAGGAGCCACTTTGAGCAATTTTTATAACTCAGGATTTTGTGTTGTAACTCTGAAATAACTGATTTTCAGACCCATGTACATATGAACTCTTTTTACTGTTTTGATGTTCAGAAACACGTCCCCCAAATATATGATACCAATAAAGCTACATCCTGTATAAATGAGTACCTATATTAGGTAAATAACAGCTTTGGTTAATTACTCAAATTTATTTCAAAAGTATAAATTTGTCTGTTTCAAAGGATACAAAATATTTATTTTTCATAAAAATGCAAGTTTTTCCTAATTTTCATATGAGTGTTTCCTTTTTTCCTCCTTTCCTCTTGAAAAGCAAGAGTTTGGATAAATCATCTAAATGAATATAAAAATTATTTGTGGTTGGTTTATTGACACTCGTCACTTACTTTTTCATATATTTATGAGAGACTAGTTTCAAAGGCCCTGGCCTCCATTTTCAATCTCTGGGAAGATTGAAAATGGAGGCCAGGGCCTTTGAAACTAGTCTCTCATAAATATATGAAAAAGTAAGTGACGAGTGTCAATAAACCAACCACAAATAATTTTTATATTAATTTTGACGTCACTGTTACTAAATTCCTCCAAACACACATCTAAATGAACTTTCCATGCTCTGTTATAAGGGCTTGTAACATTTCAGTAAAATAGCTACATCACCTGAGGTGCTGCAATAACCTCATTGAATTCAATTGACAAGGCCTCATTCAATTTGAAAGAGCATTGATATATTTACTTGTTACCTGTTGCACCCAGGTTCAGCGTTTGGTGACACAGTTTTGACAAGAATCTTTCCTAAAGCTTTACTGTAAAAGTGTTCTGCCAGGCAACTTTAGACACTAATCAAATCTGAACTAAGTTAATCATCATTTTCATGATCATTTTCTTGTTTGGAAGACCCTGGCAGTTGAAAGGACTTTGTAATATTCTATAAAGATCTATCTTTTAAAATTTGCTTACTATAGCATATATGCTATTATAATGCAAGTCATACAACTAACTTTCAACAGATTCATGTTTAATACTTTCATTAATGTTATATTGAGTATATAAGCTTACGGTACCAATGAGTTGATTCAATTTCTACCAAATAAAATATATAAAACCCATAGTTCCAATAGGACTGCCAAGATGGACATGCATTTGGAGGCCCAGCTTTTAGGGGGCCTGGGAAGACCTATACAATAAAACAACTGAACAGTACCTGTATCATTTTTATGCTTCATTCCACACTCATATCTCACTATCTTCATATTATTGCATAAATTAAGGGGAGCCTGCCCCAGATTTATGACAAGCAGTTGCTATTTCGATCTTTAACATTACATACATTGACTTTCTTTACAACTCTGCAGATAGATTTTTATTTAAAGAAGTAAGTTTACAGCAAAATAAGCTTATTTAAATAAATAATGACATAATTTGAAGAATTAAAAGTTGATAATTTTGTCTTGAATTTATTTTCTTTTTCTATACAATAATTGATAACGATCCAATTTTCCATTTTCAATTGAAAATCTATAAAAACCTCAGTTATGAACACATTTTCACTAGTTCTCCTAAATCTCCTAATGAACTGAGTCATATAAAGTGGTTTATTAGGCCTGATTTCCTGATGAACTTGTAATACATTTGAAGATGGAGAAATAAAGAAGAAGCATCAGAATCTACCAAGTTCATCCCTGTCATTTCAAATTGATTAATGTCTTTTCTCCTACATTTATAGCCCTCTTTTCCTAATCTTTTACATTCTGTTTAGATTATTTCAGAAAATAAACTTAAAACACCCTTACAAACAAGCTAATGGGTGCTTAAAATACATATTTTTTTTCCAACAATTGTTTAAGTCACAAGCATTAAGTCATAGTTATCTTTTTTCATTCTTTCTTCAGTGAACTGGATGCTCAGTTACAATAAGTGTGCTGCCTTTTGCTTATGAAGAATTCTGCATAACAAAAATTCAAAATTTAACCCTAGCTGAGATTTTTTATGTTAAAACCTAAAATATGTGAGTTTCCTCCAAGTATGGTGAGCTACAGGCAGAGATTTATTTAATTATATTATAAAAAGTTATATAGTTCTCTTACAGTAAGTGCTGATTTCTTTTAAAAATTAGCAATGCTATGCCAATAGGAAGAGGAATAAAATTCATCTTTATGAATCCATTCAATCTCAATACTATTTATTATTCATGCTTATATCACAGTTGGGGATATAAAATTGCATCTCTTTTGAAAGCAAAGTTGGTGTTGAAGACAAAGTCAAATTGCACTGTAAGAAAAGCACAGCTTAGCTCATAAAAAATAAAGAAATTTTAGCTGTGCCTTTGACATACTGAAGAGTGAACACCGTTTTTATTGAAATATATAGGAAGTACCTTTACTAGATGTAGCACTCAAAGCAATAAAATAGGCATTTAAATGTATCTCCTAAGAGAATTTATATTATTGTTATATTTATTTTATAGTTTCTAAATTATATTGTTTTATTAGAGACAAACATTTGCTGAAGCCTCAATTTTAATTATCAAACATATACATATGTTAATTTCAGTCATTTTATGTTCAATGATCAAAAGGCACAGTTATAATTTCTTGAGATACAGGCAAAATAATTTATCTCATATAATTTCAGATGCAGATTCTATTGCCATGTAATAAAAATGAAGAATCTGACTCTATGAATTCCTGCACCAAATAAAATTTGGTATAAAATTTTGCTGTTTAATACCTATCTGACATGTATAATTTGATGACAATACTTGGCTTTTAGCAAAGTAACCTAAACACTTAAAGTTTAAAAAGCACCACTAGGAATACCTGTTGTATCCAAATGCATTTCCATAAACTAATCATTAATTAATGTATTTAATATTGTAGCAAAAATATTTGCATTAGGTAGGTACCTCACAGAAGCACATTATCACTTTCTTTACTATGCTTCCATGTTTTACTTGGTGTCATAACTTCAAATTCATCACATCCTTTTCGTTTCAAGTATCTATAATTATTGAAACACGCACTCATTTGTTTCATATGTATGAAATGTTCATGTTATGAATGAATTAAATTAAACACAAAACCACACTGCACAGTAATCTTCACAGTAACCTCAAACTTCTTCGGGATGATGCTGAGGTGTATTCTATTTACTTAGCTGCCAAACATGAAGAGACTAGAGATGAACATAACACTTTCTTGTAGCACACATATGGCATTACAGCTTTTAAAGCTGTTATATCCAATTTCCAACATGAATCACAGATTGATCATAATTAAATCTCTTCTGACAAAACAGGAAAACAGGAATATACCTATGTTTAAGGTTTTAATAGGCTATCCATCGCTTTGAAATGTTTTTTATAAAGCTTTCCTTCAGGTTTTTATTTGAAACCGATAACAGATATGCATTACACTAATGAGAATATCAATTAAGCCAGCAGTATTTGAGATATAGTTGCTGGAAGAAATGTGCGTGTAACAGCACTGCAAGCATTCAAGTCCTTCTGCTACCCTTACAAGTGATGTTGATGATTCTATCAAACAGGTAAAATTCTACACTCCAAATTAAAAAAGAAATAATAATACTCCTTAGAAACTGTATTTTTTTAATATTAACGTAGGAACCTTTGTATTTACTATTAATCTATTAGTATTAATCTTCTTTCAGCACATGTTGTTCAATAACTACTAAATACTTTTAATTAGATCAGTATTCAGACTGCACTTAATGGCACCATAAATCTTTACTCAGTGTATTACAAACTGACTGAAAAAAAACATTTGTTGTTCTCCATAAGGTCTAAATTTATTGTTCTAATTGCGGAGTGTTGAACAATAAAATGTTAATTTATCTGATAGTAATATCTGTCTGCTTCTAAGGTATTCCCTTCTTTCCCTTATATTGCAGCAGCCTGAGATGGGCCAAGGCTAGGGCATCATCAGGAGCTGTTTCCTCCATATCAGGTAGCTCCTGACTTGGTCTCCAAGGACCTTATGATGCTGCCCTTTCCAGATTTGCTGTTGTGACAAGAATTCTATACCACCAAAGGGATAAACAAGAAACTCTTAATTTCCCAGACAATACTCAATTAGGAGCATTGGAGTTTAGCTAAGTTAATGAAATATTTAATTTTCTGAGAAATTCTTACATTTGGTCCCCAAAGTAAAATGTCTCATATGAGCAGTATCCATATCCCTGGTATATGCTCATGCTGTAGGATATACTTGGCATAAACAAATGCTCTAAAGAGTAAGGAATTAATTTAAATTTATTGTGAGCTCTACCAGATAATGCAAATGCAGGGGAATTCTGTAAAAATTAATATCCTTAAATTCAATTGACTACATTATTGATGCTTGTTAGTCACAGCAGACTGGTTTTTAAATCACAAGCAATGTATGCCAGCGTACATTAAATTGTAGCTCTTCATATGATGTACCAAATTGAGCCTTTCTAAATTCTCGTACCAAAAAAAGGTACAGCATAAAAATAAATATTTATTTTGTGTTAACTGAAAGACAGATAGCATAATCCTCTTTCATATCTGTAATTATACTTCTTATAATACAAATCTCCATCAGGGTAGCAAGCATTCATGTATCACAATTAAAACCCTTTCAGACCCGTACTGATGAGCTTGGCTTTGAGCCAAATTGGAAGGAAAGCTATATTTAAATGTGAGAACAATGAAAGTTACTGCATAGCTAAATATATGCTGAATGACGAGAACTCTGTTCAAGAGCAGCCAATACATCTTGTTTCTGCCGAACATAGAGTCGTCCCTTTTTCCAAGGATTCTGCAATTGCAAGGGCTTGAAGTCATCTCGAAGGCAGCGTTCTCGAGCACCAATGACAGCAACCAGACAAAAATTGGAAAGTTTATCATTGGGATAGATGGGACTATCCTTGCCACGTAGCACCACTGCCATATTGAGCTTTTTTACCACCAGGTCCACCACTTCTCGAGCTGTAGTCCATGGAGTAACATGTAGCTTTAAGCTGGTGCCACTTGCTAGACCAGTTTCATATGCTGCATACACCTGTACAAACAAAATCTTTGTAGCATACTGTATTTAAAGAAAAAATACTCCATAAATGTCAGAGCTGTGAATATTGCAGAAGAATGGAAAAAAAGAAAAAGGAATTTGCATGATATTTCACTAGCATTTGTAGTGAAGCGATGCAAAATGTGCTACATTAATATTTGCTATTAATAACACAAGTAAAAGGAAATTGAGCTATGAAGTTAGGCTTTAAATGGAGAAAAAATTGGTTACCTACATTTATTAGCATAAATTATGCATGCAATTTCAAAAATAAATAAATATTGTTTGTAAACAACACTGTTAGTCACCAGGATTATATTAGCACCACCAATGTGCCAGAATTACAGCCTGCAGGGATTCCTTCACATACCGACAAAGCTTTGGATATGGGGCTATCACCTTTAAGCACACTTAAAGACAGCAACCTTGGGATCAATAGTCTAGTGTAATCAACTGAGCCACCCAGATAAACAACATTATGCATATACAGAGAATGGAACATAGTATAAATATTGGACAAAGAATGGACTTACACAAACCCAGTGCTAGATTGACTTGTTTCCAGAAAGGAGTATATTATGTGTCAGAATTCAATGCCCTTCAAAAATACTTAAAATTACGCCTTCAGGGAAATTAATAAGTATAATTCTGCTCCTAAAAACTATCTATGCAGCGAGGCCTATTTCTCAGTACAGGAATTTCTGGATGATTATTAACGTATTCCGTTGCTATAAACGGAATGTAATGTAACATTGTATTGGTTTAATGTATTGTTACATATAGTCACATTTTCTTGGATTATGTAACTTATTTGTGCATGACTCATTTAAACCTAATTTTCTTTCCGTTTTTGATCTTATATGTTGATTAGGAACTGTTTCAGGTATATTGGTGAGGAGTAATATTGTATAATACGTTTGTAGTAGTTCCTAAAATGCTTTCCTCTTTCAGCTGAATGTTACAGATGTTATATGTTTGGTAGTGGTGATTAAAAAAGATAAAGAAAGAAAGAAAAAGAAAAAAAAAATTAAAAAACTAAGAAAAGGCATGTTTTACTGTAGTTAAAATTATTTATGTTGGATAGTCAAATTGAAAAATTCAATGCCATGGCCGGGATTAGAACCTTGGATCTCCTGGTTTCTGTGCAGTCACTCTTATGCATTGAGCAACTATGGCCAACATAGTGGCCATGACTTTAAATTCTCCAACTGACTCAAATATTTTCCCAATAAACCACTAGGGGCTCTTGTATTTGGATATACCATTTATGGCGACTTACTATTTTAAGTACTTGAGTCCCAGTCTTTATTGTTAAACTCTTATTATTTAAGTTAATTGATGGAAATTAATCATTCCTTTACACTAGCCATGTATAGGCTAAGGTTTTGGATAGATGAAATAAGAAAAATATATGAGTCAATTGGAGAATTTAATGCCATGACTGCACGTTGGCCATGGTAGCTCAATGGGTAAGAGCGACTGGACAGAAACCATCCAAAATCTTAGTCTGCACACGTCTAGTGTAAAGGGATGATTAATTTCCATCACTTAATTATACATGTAGATTTAGTGAGGTTTTGTTATGACATGTGGTCAATCTCCTAGAGCGCTACTAAGTGAACAAAAATGAAAACAAAACTGATTATGCTGATGGGATACATTTTTATTACAAAAATGTGTGTCATTTTAATTCTGGGTTGATAAAGTTCATATCTAATGCCTTACTCTCTCTGAATGCAGAATATGCCTGGCAGTTTATATGGTTTACTATATGAGGGTGATTTGATTAAGTTTGGTAAATTTAAATGAAAAAATTGAATTTTTTTTCCTTGTGGTTTCATGGTTGGTAAGCTTGATTATTCAGAGGATCATATAAAGAATTTCAACAAGTACAGCTTACAGTTCATTGTTGATAGACATCTGAATTGGTCAATGTGTTGTTTGCAACTGAAAATGGAGAAAACCAAGTTTCATGCTGTTATTAAACATTTTAATTTGAAGGGTTGGACTGCCACACAAATTGAAAGAGAACTGAATGTAGTTTAGACAACTCTGCATCATCAATGAAAACCATTTACTTTTGAATAAAATAATTTAAACATGGTCGGACAGCAGTGAAGATGAAGTGCTCTCTGGCCTCTAATTGAAGTCAACACACAGGAAAGCATTAAAAAAATCCATGATAGAGTAATGCAAGATCACCAAACAAAACTTGGTAAGACTGCTGAGGCTGTAGGCATCTCAACCGAGTGAGGGCACAGTATCCTGCATGTAAAATTGGTTATGAAGAAGCTTTGTGCTGGGTAGTGCTGGAATTTCTCATAGTCGATCAAATGCATAGAGAACACATTTCAACATAATACTGCAATGTTTAATTGTAATCCACTAGAGTTTCTGCACCAGTTTGTGACTATTGATGAAACCATCAGAGTCAAAACGGCAGTCAAAACAATGGAAAAGAGTGATAAAAAGGCAGAACCATAACTGTATCTTATTAAGCTTAATTGTTGGATAGTTTGAAACTTACATTAACTGAAAAAAGACCAGGGTTAACATACAAGAAGGTGCTGTTTCACCTGGGTAATGCACCGTTCCAAACATCAGTGGTAGCAATGGCAAAAAGGTATGAATTGAACTTTGTATTGGCTCCTCATTCACCCTATCAGGTGACTTCTTCCTGATCACTAATGAAACTTAGTCTTGCTGGGAAGAAATTTCCATCAAATGAGGAAACAATAGTTGCAGTCAGTTAGTATTTTGCAGAGTTTGACAGAAACCTCTTATCTGATTGGATGAAAAACTTGGAGCATCGCTGGACCAAGTGTATATTTCTCAAAGCAGACTGTCAAGAAGTGAAGTTAGTTATGTAACAAATATTTTTTATTGCTTTTTTTACCATACTTATCAAACATCCTCATAGGTTACTAATTTTGGAATGGAAATATGAATTGTAACTGATAATTCAAAAATAAATAAGTAAATAAAAGATAAAGAAATTCACTTTTTACTCCTTGACATGCATTAGAGCTCAATTAAGACCTCCAAGTAATTAAAAAATATACTAAAACAATAATAGGTGCAACCTAAAAGAATCTAACCAGTGTAAGCTATAAAGGTAGAGAGACCTAAATAAATAATCCAAATTTTACAAGATAGAGCACAAAGGTCGCACTAAAGTCATGCAGGACAAACAACAAGAACTACAGATATCAGAATCTTAGAGGATTAGAATTAAATAAAAATAAACAATAGGTATATATTTAAGAACATAACTCAGGAAACAAATAGAGAAGATATTTATTTTAAAAAATTGGGAAAGGAAGAGGAGGAGGAGGTGGAAGAGGAACTCGTGAGTTTTGTATCCCTGACAAGATAACTTCGTAAATAAATATATCCATCCTTCACTACTGGCAGCCAAATCATTATTTAAGTATGAGTGGTTATCAGCGTGATCAGCTGATAATGAGAACTATAGCGCTAAGAACATATTCTAAGATACATTATACCAGAAGGTTGAATTAAATTTGCATAAACTTTCTCAGTTTATAAGTAATATATTCTCATGCATATTTTGAAAGTTATTCTGATGCACCACTACGGCATTCTCATTCTGTGTTAATTTTTACTATCTACATAGCTTTAATGAATATGACACATGAAGACATATCATATCCACTGAACTTTTACATAGTTTTGCAGTCTTTCTTAGTAATGTAAAATATAACTATCCACATAAACATATTAAACAAAAATTGCTTTTTTGAAATGACATTATTTGGATATTCCTTTCTCTTTGCATGTCCAGGGCGTAAACAAACAAATAATTACTTCTAATTTGAGTAAAGTATGAGTACTGAAACCTCAAAACAAACAATAAGGAATATCCCTTGAATGGTTCACTTTAGAAAAGGTATGTGTTTGACATAATTTTTCTTTTAATGAAATCTACTTTACTGTGCAGTAAAATTTTGCCTCTCTGTTAGTATTTATTACTCATGCAAAAGTCATCCAGAATGAAGATGATTCTAAGGACATTCCTAAAAAAGTTCAAAATATACATTTTATTTGTCACATTTGTCCAGTGGCTGGACGGAAACCAGAAGATCCGTGGTTCAAATCCCGGCTATGGCATTGAATTTTTCATTCTGACTCTGTGTTTCCGCAATTTAGCCTACACACAGCCAGTGTGAAAGAACAATTAATTACCAATAATTGACCTAATAGTGGTTAACTATAAAGCCCGGGCCTTAAAGTACTTACATGTAGTAAGTCGCCATTAAGGTAGTTGTTTCATGTGTTTATGAGAACTCCTAAGTGGTTTACCGGGAAAATATGAGTCAGTTGGAGAATTTAATGTCATGTTGGCGCATTGGCCATAGTAGCTCAATGGAAGAGCGGCTGGACGGAAACCAGAAGATCCATGGTTCAAATCCCGGCTATGGCATTGAATTTTTCATTCTGACTCTACGCTTATACACATTTTGTTTGCAGAAGTCAACCTTAAATAGCTCATATCCGATAAGATCAGTTACCTGATATCACTGTTCATCATTTTGAAACCTGTTTCTTGCAGCAAGTGATGTGACAGGTGATCTTAACTATTTTGGGTCACCGAACACAAATCTGTCATTTGTTTCTATATATCACAGATTACTTTCTTACAATAGATACTCCAAAATAAGAGATGTAAGAATAAAAAGTATGGAATGTTACATTACTGAACACATTTTCAGTATCTTCCACAGATGTAAAAATGATATTCGAGAAAATATTCTCTCTCCAGCTATTGTGTACATGGACAGAAATATTTAGTTACTTTGTATAAATTTGAATGAAATACTACATGTTTAAGATTTTTGGATGAGAAATAATATGCATTTCTGAGCTTTTTGGAATAGCCTGTACTAGAAAGAATTTTGTATAATTTTGTATTGCTATCAAACTATAAGAAAAAGATAAAAACTTACTATACAGAAAATGCAAGGTTCCTTAAAACACACAATTTATTTCATATAGCCGTTAACATTGCAATGTTCATGGATAATGGACAGAATTTCAAGGCCACCATATAGTGACCCACTTTTAAACTCTGTACTGTTGATTTTGTTTCACGTATTTCCCTTACAACCACAATGAACTATATTATTAAAGCTATTTTTGCAAATTAGTAAACAACAATACATAGAGAAAGTCAAATATATTTTTTTAATTTATATTAATTTTATTCACGAATACTTAAACTGCTTGTTTATTAGATATTGAATGTTTTTTTAAAATATCTTCATATAGAGTTTAAACAAGGTATTGTAAGATTCCTCCTTTGCATCACTTTTCTTCAATCCACCACTATCATGTCAAGCACTGCAAGGTCTGAAATATGTAAAATGTAAGGGGGTCTCAAACAAAAGTCCCACATAATGTTTATAGCCTTATTTTCATAACAATGTTATCATTTCTGTAATCCTGAGTTCTGTGAAACTTGCTTCCTAGTCATTACATATGAGTTTTGTCTATGGAATTTCATAGGTAAATTAAGTTACACAACAAAAGCAGCATATAAATATTTACCTGTAATATTCCAGGGGAAGGGGTAGGTACAACAGTAGCCACTGCATTGAGGTCTTCTTCTTCTTTGTCTGCAGGGGTTGACTTGCAGTTGCTGGAGGTACCAGGACTATTTTGGTCATCAGATGAGGACAAAGAATGTAAACTACCACTTCCAGAAGCTCCACGAGCAGGTAAAAGGGGAGAAGTAGATGCAGACACACTTCCACCAGATGCAATGGTAGATGATCGTGATCTGGTGTGAGTTCGAACAACAGATGACTGTTTCTTCATAAGCAGTGTATCTTCACTCCTGGATGGAGGAAGTCTACACTGTACACCTAAAACATGTTTTTTTGTATACTTTAAGAGAACAAACACTTAACTAAAAATAAATGTCATTATAAAAACCATAAATGAAACTTTAAGTTGGATCTTAGCATTTCAAAATGTAAATATTACATAAAAGAGGCATGAAATAACTGAGAATGAATAATGTAGAAGTTGTGATTAAGTAACAAGAAACTATTGGCAAAATGCCTATAATACTGTATCATCTATGTTATTTGTGCAACTTAATAGCAAATTTACATTCATTTAATTAAAGATTAACTCATTTAAAAATGTTGCTCTTTTTAGTGTATTTATAATCAAAATTATGCAAATCACTTTAAAAAGGATTAATAAATCTGTTAAGATGTCTGTAAAGTTGATTTTCATCTGCACTTTAATATTATATAGCACAGAGGCCCTGGTAGAAATCAGTCCTAATATGAAAGCCATTACTACCTATTCTTCTTATGCACAATTTGAGCTGGTATAAATAATAATCATTTATGTTAAAGGGCAACTGTGAAGCAGATGTTCCATTAATAAATGGTGGTAGTTGGTTTATCCGCACTACGTCGCTCACAGACATTACATTAAGGGATACTATTGTGATTTGACTAGCAGATGCAATGTTTTCATAAGGAATTATTTAAAGTATATTTTGCTTAAGAGGATATTTAGTAATAACTGCTAGATTTTCATATGTTGAAATGCTTGGTTTTCCCTAAAATAAGGCAAGCCATATAATTAACTAATACTTCCAGGAAAACAGGTCTTTAACCTTAAAATAAATTCAGTTTTAGAAAACTCACATTTTCTTGTCTAAGATGTAAATAACACTACACCACTAGATGATGTATTGTGTTACCCATATAAACCTAAACCATTTCAATACGCCATCAATTTTGAACCAATAATAGGACACATTGCAACTTTGAGAGAATATAATACACAATTGGGAGATTACATTACACTATTTACATCTCAGAGAAAATGTTGAAATGTCCTCTACTAGTATCTATACATGTTTGCACTTGTCTCACCATATTCTCTGAAGTTTTATGGAGATGATACTGAATTGAGAGAAATTTATTTCCAGCAAGATGGAGTAACGTGCCATGCATCTAATGACACCATGGAACTTGTAACCAGTTTCTTTGATAATCACAGTGACTCCCCAGATCCCCTGACCTAACCTCATCAGATTTTTTCTTGTGTAGGTGTCTAAAAAATTGTGTGTACAAGAATAGGCCATGAACAATTAATGTCCTCAAGGAATTCATTAAAACCGAAATAAGTAACATTGATGACGATCTCTACGTAAAACTTCAGAGAATATGGTGAGATGAGTACAAACATAAACAGATGCTGGTGGAGGACACTTCTAACATTTTCGTTGAGATGTAAATAGTGTAATGTAATCTCCCAATTGTGTATTATATTCTCCCAAAGTTGCGCGTATCCTATTATTGGTTCAAAAGTTATGACCTATTGAAATGGTTCAGGTTTATATTGATTGCACTGTAGAATATACAAAGGATTTTCAATCTGAGGCTCCTCTTTTCCAATTAGCTATTTAGGCTCTCTATGTCCCATTGGCAGGTTTCTCAAATAGAAGTTCTGTAAGTATATCTTCTCACCATAAAAATGTTTTCTGGTGGAAAGTTCAGCCAAAGACTAATGAAAAATAAGAAAGCACATTTTGGAGCTTTAAATGAAAAGGAAAGTGTTGAAGTCAAGAAATAATTAGCTAAAAAAGGAAATAAAATAGTAAAAAGCAGGAGAAATTCAGTAAAAAAAGCATCTGATTGAAAACTGGAAGTTTAATGAGAAGACAATATTTATTAGTTTATTTTATACTCCATTTATACTTCATCTTTAACTGCTATGGTCATATTAGTGACCTTTTATCTTTGAAACATATTGGCAATGGTGTTAACTCATTTAAAACTTTCATGGTATTTCTTTAGATTTTATTCATTAGATCATCCCTCATTCATAACTCCAGACCCCGAGGAGGAGAGGGAATAACTTTAGGTAGAGAAAAATTACTATCGTTAACTAGGAAACAAACCTGAACCCCATGCACAGCAAACAGATATTCTATTAATTTAGCAATGAGCCAGCCCAATATTAATTTATTGGTAGTACATTTTCAGTATATGTACTTGGGGAATAGTGAGTACAGCACCCTAAGTTTTACCATTAGGCTAATAGGTAAGTGGAACTACTGAGAAAATATTTATGTACATAGTGCATAAAAAGATTGAAAAGTTAAGCATCATTTTAGAGTGTTAAAATTTATATTTTTGGGAAAAATGTTTTTCAAGACTGAATGTTGTTATTATCTGCAATTCAAATATAATAAACAGCAATAAGTCACAGCAATAAGTTTGCAGAGGGAATACTGTTTTATTTAGATGATTCCATGGTCATATAATCTCAATCAAATGGTAGACATTATGAGCATAAAGATTTTTACAGCAAACAGTGGAAAAAAGCTTCAAGCAAAAAGCTTTGGAAAATGCTTGTGCTTCCATTGACATGTTCTGGTATTATTTCTATATTACTTTAGCATCTTTTCAGATTGATGCTATATTTATAACGTAAAGTATTGCATTAAAAGTTGTCATAGATATAGGGTAGTTAAATTAATCAAACTCACTCGCAGCCTCTCTCTACTGCATGAGACGGCCAGCAGTTGCTGAGGAGCTTACGCTGGCAGAGGCAGACTAGAATCCTTACTTTATAATAGATGCTGGAAATGTTGGTCTTCTGTTCTCAAACACGCACCATACCTCGTGTAAATATTCTAGCTTACTCTCCCAAGCTCAGCAGCAGGTACTCTTGTGATTTCTTGCACAATGTTTTCCCTATGTTCCTATAGTGTGTGAAGATTGAAACGATACATGTCAAATATAATTTTGAGTCAAACTAATACTCAATGCTCCACTTATTGCTAGTATTTACTAGAAAGCATTTTGTTAAGATCTTCCTAACATCATCAGCTGTTGTCGACTAATGGGCGTCGGTTCGGTGAACTCCTCGGAGGCAATAGGTGCATCTCTGTCTGTAGCTTGATGAACTTGAAATTTGGGTTTTCTTCAAAGGTAGTGTCAAAATTAAACAATTCTCTTTCGTATTTCTTTATGAAGATTTTTTCCCATGTGGTTAATGCAGCTGGACCTTGGACACTTTAATAAGTGAGTTTCTCGTTCTATATCATGATTCTCCTTCCAAAAATGGTACGCTACCGCCGATTTATCTATTTCTTTGTTCCTGATGTTCCTAAACTGCTCTTTAAGCCTAATGTTCAAGTTCCTTTTTTGATTTTGCAATGTAAAAGTTGTCACAGCTCTTGCAATTTATCCGGTACACACCTGATTTTTTGTCTGTGGGTATCTCCTTTGTATTATGTTGTTTCAAAAGGAGTTGTACACTAATATTGTGTTCATTGAAGACTTTTTGGAAAAGGTGTGTAGCTCTGGGATGATATGTAAATTTTCTGTATGAAGTTTTATTGCTGATTGGGGAAAGAGTAGTTACTTTTTTGCATCTTTGTTGTCTTTTGAATTAATCAATTTTCTTGTTGACCAATTCAGCACTGAATCCATTGTATTCTGCAATGTGAATGATATTATTGTATTCTTTGATATATTCTATCTTGTTTAAAGGTACATTAACAAGCCTGTAAGTTAAACTGTTGATAACAGCATGCTTGATATAACCCAAGACAACATCATAAACAGATGTACTATACATATTGAAAAATGCTCTCTGTTCATCCGCTTGCATCTTGTAATCACCTAGATAGTGCAAGAGCAAATGTTTTATAAGAAGTCAGTAATCCTTGTTGATATGTTGAAAGCAGAGCTGTAATCTTTCTCAGATAATCCTAGAGTTATGTTAGCACATTCTTCACAGATGTATTCTTGTGAGAGGAACACTTGTTGTAATTCCATCTGCCACCCAATCAACATTTTACTTCTCACAAGTGAAAGGTAAACATGCCAAAAGTGGGGAAAATTGGTCAAGAAGTATGTGAGAAAATTAAAAGTGTATTAGAAAAAAGAACATTGGGTATCAGTCATATAACATTGAGAAAGTTCTGCAAGGTGAATATTTGGACCTTAGTTTGTTTTAAAGAAGGTTTTTCACCACAGGACCTTGTCACTTCAAGTATGTGCCCATGATGTCAGTTTTAGCAGAGATGAGCTTTTCAAAGTATAGGAGTGTTCTTTAAGACAACTACGAAAGGCAATTGATCTTTATTGCAATATTGAATAAGAAAATATGCCTAAATATATAAAATGTTCTCTAGTAGATAAATATGTATGGGATACATTACAAAAATTTCTAATTATAACAAATTTTTAAATTTTGAACATTAAAATTGCAAAAAGAATTTATGGTCGATAGAGTCAGCATGAAAAAATCAATGCCATGGCCGGTATTTGAACCATGGATCTCCTGGTTTCTGTCCAGTCGCTCTTACCCATTGAGCTACCATGGCCAACTTGCCGTTACGACATTAAATTCTCCATTTAACTCATATATTTCCCTGGTAAACCACTAGGGGCTCTCACATTCGAGATACATTGTTTGTGGCGACTTACTATCGTAAGTACTTGAGTCCCAGGCTTCATCATTTAACTCTCATTGTTTTAGTTAACTGATGGAAATTAATAATTTCTTCATACTAGCCATATATAGGCTGAGGTCTTTGATAGATAGTCAACATGAAAAATTCAATTGAATTTAAAAATTGAAAATTGAATTCAAAATTGAATTTTTTATGTTGACTCTATCAAAAACCTCAGCCTATATATGAAGTGATTGATTTCCATCAGTTAACTAAAAGAATTTATGGTCATTTTTTAAAATTATAATGTCATTTTCCTCAAACATTTAAGGAAATTTTATAGGTCATTTTTCTCTGTTTTTTGGGTCACCAACTTCTGAGCCCTAGTAATCATTCTATGAGTTTATAAATGTGTTGCCAATACATTCACAAAGGCATGTTTTAGAGAGAGTTATGGTTACAACTTCCATTTTGTGTCTTGTGTTAACTTAATTATTCTCATAACTTATACAATTATAGCTTCCTAATTATTTAAGCAATTTGCTTATACTGCACTTTGACAGGTTTCCTTTTATGCTAGAATATTGTGATCTTGCAGTTATATTGCTTTACAAATAGCTATAACTTTTATTCATGCCATTATCTATTACTGAAGTTTAGTTACAATTGTATTTATCTTTGACTAAACCATAGTAATTATAGTACCCATTACTTTATTTATGAAGGAAGAAACTGTCTCTCAAACGAAGGGTACTAAATGAGGCAAAGAATTCTAAGAGTGAGAGCAGTATTATATACATATAAGCACAGATGTCAGGTTTCAGGAGCACATAAACATTTGCCAATGGAAGGTTGCCAGGGATTCCATTTTAAGGTACATTTAAATAATATAGGCAATTATATCTACTTATCTTTTCACAAAATATGAAAATAAAACATATATTTTCGTTGCAATCTATGCAGGAATTAAACATATTAAATACCTGGCAACCCTAAATGTTATTACCTACATTTCACAGGACAAACACAACAGTGCACTAACAAGGCCAAACTTATGTGCCAGGCTTCTAGCTGGTTTGCTGAACATCAACTGAATGTGTGATAAGCATAGCTAGGACTTTCACAGAGTTTGTGCATTAACATCATTGTGATAGCTCACTCACCAAATCTGATCTCTGTTAGATGTCCTTTTATGTATTTCCAAACAGAACTCGCTGTAAAAATGTACAGGTGTAAGACAATTGCAAAACAAATTGCAAAATTTACAAATTGAGTGTGTAAGGATATGTATTGAAATATTTTACAATATAGGTGTCCAGGATTAGTCATACCTGGGCACTTCAACTCACCCTATAGATTGAAAAGGTTTGCAATGCTACTGTTTTACAGGCAAACCCATACAATTTTTCTCACTCCTCCACATCTATTTTGACCTAAAAATTGAGTTTCTTCTGAAGATTTCATCTAACCATATAATATTGTTCTTAATGGTTTTACAATTCGAAGATGATGCCTTCAAATGTCCACATGGGACACTTTCATTATAAAATTAAGATGGACAACCATTTATCTGTGAAGCTTTTAGTGCATAGACCTTACATTATTTTAGTTAAGGTCAGTGATCAGTCAACAATCAGCTCATGATGGCATTGGAATGGTTCTGAAAATATTCCTGTTTTTAATAGTCGACATAAGTGGAGTTCTAACAAGGGAACTATCACTCCATTCATACCTGTATTCACTTGAGAGTTTGATGACATCATCTCTGTTCTATGTAGGGGCTGTGTGCCAAAAATCGGGCTCGGAGTATAGCTGGAAGTAGCCGAAAATGAATCCAGAATATGTAAGAACATATAGGTATAACAACACAGCATTGTATGGGAGGAATTGTTTTCCCTAACAGGCAGTGGTCTCCACATGGCATATGCAGGAAGCACTGGCACAGAGCTCACAAAGGTTGTCCAGCAGCTACTTGCAAGTGGCCGCATGCAACACTTTTTAGGCTTCAGTTTTGGACATTGCGGTTCTACTCTGCAGTAAAATTTTGGTACACAGGCCCCACATAAAGCAGAGATGATGCTATGCTCTCAAGCAAATACAGATATGAAATATGGCTAGTGAGGGAGAAATGATTAATTTCCATTAATTTCCAATGCTAAGTGAAATGCAATAAAAAGTAATTCATGTATGCTAATTTTAGTGTCTCTTTATACATATCTGTTCATATCCAGGATTTTTTGATTGTACACTCTTCATTTTGTTTTTTAGTATTTCCCCTATACCACGGGAAATAGAACTTAAGTTGGATGTTGTTTCCTGAAATAATTTGAGTGCTGTATTTAAGGTTAGAATAAATGAATGTAAATGTGTAGTGTTTAACACCCACTTTTACTACATGCAGCACTGCAGGTAGTGACACTGATGATACATGGAATGAAGATGGAGTACTGGCAGAATGAGATGTTGGGGAAACTGGAGATCTCAGAAAATCTACCCCAGCGGTTCGCCTGAGATCGAACCCAGGCCACGTTGATGAGAGACAAGTGGTCTAATTGCTCAGCCACAGCATGGCCTTTAAGGCTAAACCTCTTATTTCTAAGGAAGTAATTGCTTTAGGTAGCCTGGAAAAATCCACAGTCAGAAAAAGAAGATTAGCTTCCAATTCATTTACTGACTGTAGATGCTTTGTATAGTAGAGGGCAGCATAAACCCACATTCTCCATCTTGTTAATACTGGTTCGGGAGAAAGCAGAACTGATGGTGCTAAGGACCTAAATAACTGAGCTCTTGATGGAGCATTAAAAATAACTATTTTCCTAATCATTAACTCATCCACTAAAGTAAATTCTACATTTGTATCTGTTCACAAATGAGGTAAGCGCCAGTCAAGGTACATAAAATGCTGAAATAGAGAAAGTACTATTTAATGAGCATAGGTGGTTCTGTCTGTGATAAATAAAAATATCCTATCATATTTAATTCCACTTGGCCATAGTAAGCTTAAAGAATCAATTATAGATTGATTTAATATTAAATAATCAAAAACTTTTTTCCTTTTTATCTTGCAATCTTGGTATAATGTCATACAAACAGCTGGCAAGTTTTTGTACAGTGCTTTCGTCAGATACATGATGTGAGGTACATTTACAAAGGAAATTTCTCAAATTAGGATTATAAAATTTCCAAAGTAATATATCAGATGCCAAAAATAGTTCACATAAATTGAAAGAAAATTATTCAAGTAATTTGTTTCCTAAACTTTCTCCCAGTTGCTATCACTTAGGCTCATTTTTTTTGAACATTTTCTTCACTTTCTTTCTGCCAATTAATGTTTACATTTTGATAACTGTACTTGTTGGGTTAACTTGAGTGTTTTCCACTTCCTACATTTTTTCACATGCTCTATAAAACAATATTGTGCCATCTGTAAAAATCAAATTACTCACAAATTCATTTTCAAGATTATTAAGTCTAGATGACTTGTGAGCTTTCACTTTTGGTATAGGAATATTTTAGTATATTCACTGACAAACACAAGCCATCAAAAAACACTTTTTCTAAAATAATGAAAGTAGTATGTATACGGAGACATCAAGAGAAGTACAATACTATGATACACTGTGTTGTGTTTAGTGCCAGTAGATATTATCTAGAAATCAATTATAAAAATTATTTGTAGTCGTTTTTTTGATACTTTGTCACTTACATTTTCTACATTATTGAGACAACCACAGACGATATTTGCATAGAGGATGAAAATGGACATGACAGCTTCCAAAACTAGTCACTCAATAATATAAAAAATGTAAGTGATGAAGTGTCAAAAAATCGACTACAAATAGTTTTTCAATTAATTTTGACGTTACTGTTATTGAATTCCTCCAATCATGCATAATATCTAGGAATTGTTTACACTTCACTCTGTTTAAACTTCAGACAAACTAGTTCAAAGCTCATATTTCTTAGGTTGCTGCTTTTGTAGACCTTCACAATTTATAATGCTGTATCCTTTTCATTCTACATTCTTTCAGGTCCAGTTTTTAGTTCATCTTCCTTTTTCATTTACCAGATATGGTAGATCAGGCTTTTATCAATTTTAAAACAATTTTAAAACAAAAGCTTCAGGTAGTTGTAATGAGGTTATGGAATGTGAAATTTAGTAGCACTGATGTTTCTTACAAATGTTTTCTGTATCTTACAGAATTCTAACACATATGGGGATACTGACTTCTACCATTTTAACTATTAAATTATAATTTAATTATTTCATATTTTTCTCTATACTTTATTCTAATGCAAGGTGATTCATTATCTGAGTAGTTAATATTGCTATTCTCTCACCAAGGTCACCTACATAGCTTGGCTTCCATTTGTCTCAAGGGGATTTGTGGTGAATGGAATGGAAATTTGGCAGGTTTCCTCCAGAAACTCTGATTTTGTCAATTGTTTTAACGTCACTCTCAATCTCAACCTCACAACTTTATCATCCAAAGTAACATGGTCTGCTAAACTAGCATGAACAGATTAAAAATAGAATAAACACTGTCCTGTATATCCTTCTGCAGTATTGAAGGGTGGATTGTGGTCAGCACCACAGTCCCAACCTACTGCCTTTGCAACCAGGGAACCATTACTTCTTAAGTAACTCTTCAATCTGCATCTTAGGGACTGATCAGGCTGAATGCATTTTGTACCAGTCTCTCAGAGATAAAGAGCTGGACCGGGGTCTTCTACTTGGTAAGGAGCAGTGCTACTACTATGCTAAGGAAAAAAGAATTGCAATCTTATGTAAAACCTTATTTTACATGGTAAGATAGCTTCATTTCTTCTGGATAATGAAAATAATATCAGAGAATCTCATGGCAATGGTTGTATTCCATCTTAAGTTTGGAATGAATATGGGCTACTTTAAATGGTATCTTTATGTGTGTAAATCATGGATGCATATGTAATATATATGTCTATGCCATGTTCATAGATTATGCAAAGGGTTTGATGGAGAAACTATGCTGCATCCTAGAAGAGAAAAGCCTGATCTTCAGCTCTTAGAGAATATTATGAGTGCCAACATTCTGACAGTCAGCGACAATATAGGCTGCTCCAGACTCATTATCCAGATGGTGTATTACAAGGGGACCCACTCAGACTGATGATGTTCAGTTTTCTGATGCATGAAGTAATACAAGAAGTTGGAATAGATATACAATGTTATTTATGCAGATGACATAGTTAATGATGTCAAGCATCAAAGAGATCTCGCAGGCAGGACTTAATACGTTGCACAGATGATCAAGATGAAATAGCCTAGACATAAATACATGCAAAAGCAAAGGTCATGAAATTTAGGAGAAGAGGACATGTCTCCAAAAACAGACATCTACATATATGACAATGAAAAATTGGAAATTGTCATCTAGGATTAATGCTGCAAGAAATGGCTAAAACGTCTTCTTTACCAAGAAGAAAAATGCAGTAATCAAGGCCACTTCTGATTTGAAAAACCTTCAGAAACCTTCCCTAGATAGATCTATCTTCCACATCAAACTCTAACCAATTGAAAGCTACATGCTAAACAAATAATGGATACATCTAACCACTGCATACTTAAAGAAACTGGAAGCAGTGAAAACATCCTACCTAAAGAGAGCATTAGAGTTACTATGAATAACAAGAATGAGAACAGTATACCTATTGGCAGACACATACTTCTTTTTAACTGAGTTAGTAATAAACAATGGCTTGAAAATCACACCAGAGATTGAGGTTTGCATTGGAGACAGAAGGAAAAGCAGTAGACTTAAATTCAGAATTCTTCCAAATCCCAACCATGACCATAGTTGCATGAAAGAAGCCAAACTTAAAGCTCCAAGACATTTTCAAGAGGACAGCAGCCTATGGATATTACCACAAAGTCTATACATTAAGAGAATACCACCTGGCTTCAGAACAGTGTACCTGCATGCTCTGTGGACACAGCTGTTAGCAATATTATAGACTCACTTAGCCAGCAACAATATAGTCACATTCTGTTCAAAGGAGAAAAATATTTGACAAACAACAAACTTTTACACAATATGTTTAATAAATGATACAAATAAATAATAATAAAAATAAGCAAATTATGATGGTTATATAGCATTACAGTCACTTTATGGGTTGTTCAGTGTTAATAATATTTGTCATATTAATACATTTTTAAACACTTTAAAATGAAAACATTGAGGAAAAAGTGATAGCCCAAAATTAATTTTTTGAGATGTATTGTAATTAAGTAATCGCAGTAATGAGTAGCACAAGACTAACTTACCAGTTTCTCATAGCCTAAGTTATTATTTTGTGTAAAAAGACACTCAATAAATAACATTTTAAATTATTTGTGATTGGAGGAATTCAGTAACAATGATGTAAACATTAATTGAAAAAAATCTATTTGTAGTGGGTTTTTAACTCTTTGTGACTTACATTTTTATGTTACTGAGGGACTAGTTACAGTACCATTGCATCCATTTTCAACCTTGTTCCAACCATCATCTGTTGTTGTCATCTGCTCTCTTCTCTCTGATGGTGGAACTATGAACTTCTAGATAACCAGTAGATAATTTGACTAAGAAGTTCATAGTTCCATCACCAGAGAGAAAAGAGCAGATGAGAGCAACTGATGATAGTTGGACTGAGGTTGAAACTGGACACAGCGGCTTCCAAAACTAGTCCCTCAGTAATACAAAAATTAAGTGATGAATTATTAAAAGCTAACTATAAATAGCTTTTTCAATTAACATTTTAAATATCTAACCCGCAGGTTGAATGCAAGTAGCTAGCAGAACTCAGTGCAGAAAGTTTTAATTTATTAAGGCCAAATGTTTGCTAGTGATCCAATATAAATAATAAGCAAGTATTTAACGACAAAAACAGTTATAAAAGAAATTTTAACGTTTGCTAAAATGAAAAGGGGACCGGATTTGTGGATTTTTCAACCTGGTGTTTTATTTATGTTGTATTCTTTTTGATAGCTATAATAAGCAATTGAAACAAATTGATGTTAAGGATTTCAGATATTTGTAAGATGAAATTGATAAGCTTAATATCTATTCTTAATATCTATGCTTATTGTTTGTTAGTGAGAACTAACATTCAGCAACTAAATGGCAATGATATTATTTCTATTCATAAACAAGAGAAACTCTTTGGTAACAATAGTGGGTCTCTATCATGCATGGTTGTCCAGATTTTAATTATTGGGATATTTTTTATGGATAGATAAGGAAGACTAGGTTATTGTATTTGATGTAAGCGTTAATTCCATGTAAGGCTAGTTATATCCTGATGTATTATTATTTAAACCTGATACTTGCATGTGTAAATATATATAATTTAAACCTGTATTACACACATTTTAATTAGCCCTTTCAATTTCAAGCTTCATGAGATGCCAATGAGTGAAGGTATATATTCACCTGAGTTCACTTCATTTGTAAAATGCAGTGTTGGTTATTTAACAATTACCAGGATGAGTTGAATCACCCTCCATGTGGATTTTATATGGCACATTCACCCTCTTTTTAAATAAATAATCCTAAAATTGACAGCTAAAGACACATACCACTGAAACTGTTGTTACTCCCACTGCCATGCATACTGGTAGGTGAGTTGATGTCTCCAGTGATGCGACAGCCTGTATTCAAATGTTGTTCACTCTTGCTAAGTTCACCAGTAAGGA
This sequence comes from Mantis religiosa, assembly GCA_030765055.1. Taxonomy (NCBI): domain Eukaryota; kingdom Metazoa; phylum Arthropoda; class Insecta; order Mantodea; family Mantidae; genus Mantis; species Mantis religiosa. The sequence continues at coordinate 121,484,524 of CM060955.1, read as the reverse complement.
GATTAACTACACTACCAGGGCTCACACCAGGGCCTGGCCAGCTGCCTCGGCTTGCACTCGACTTGACCAACTTTGGATCTCGTGGTGGAAGTTGCAGCAAACTTCTCTTTAAACTACTAGTACCGCCATTGCTGCTGCAGCCTTTACCATCACAGCTGTTCTCTGCACTGTGTACCACATTCCAATTGAGGGCTAAGAGGTTCCGCATAGCCACCCCTGGAGTATTTGCACATGAACCTCCCCGATCCCTAGCAAATGTTAATACATCCATCAGCCATCGCACTCCCTTCCATGCTACATTCAGTTGAGACTGAAAATCTTGTAACTGGGCTAGACGATCTTTTGCTGCTGCTACTTCTGATGATGAAAAAGCCTGCAAAAAAATGTAATGGACTATGAAGAATTTTCTATTACATGTTCTTTATATTTCTTATCTATATTAATTAATATATCTACTGAAAGTAAGAGAAATACAGGATGTGTCCAGGATAAGGATTGATTCTGGAACCAACTATTATCAACATAGAACCTGGACAGTCATTACTATAGGCAATATCATAAAATAAAATAAAAAATACTTTTTCTACACCCATAAGCAACATATATAAATAAACTGTTGGCATTTTTAAACATTAGACAGATGGTTTTCTTGAAAGATGGAATGTTTAATAGTACTTTGGAATCAGTCATCAGTATCAAAGCTAAATAACTGCCAACAAGAGGTACACAATAATATTTGTTAAGAATCAGTTTCAGAAAAAAAGTTGAAACTAATAATTAATTTAGTAAGAATTTTGTTTAACAGTGACTCCATACTTGCAGGGGATAGTGAACAAACCTCTAGGACTCCTCATATGTAATTATTGCAATAATTATTATGCATATTATATTCTTGTAAAAATAGTAGAGATATTAAAAAAATCTGATGCATTAAAGGAAGAATGAATATGTTTAGAAAACAAAAGTGAATTATAATGATGATCATGATGATGAAGAAGAAGAAGAAGAAGAAGAAGAAGAAGAAGAAGAAGAAGAAGAAGAAGAAGAAGAAGAAGAAGAAGAAGAAGAAGAAGAAGAAGAAAATTATTATCCAAGCCAAGCCTTTCTTTTGAAAATAATGAGTCGGTAATTCAAACACAAACATCACTTAAATTATCCTTACTTGGTCGTGTTTCGGAGAACGGTTTGTCCTCATTGTCAGCAGTTATACGACTACTGCTGACAATGGAGACAAACTGTTCTCCGAAACATGTCCAAGTAAGGATAATTTAAGTGACGTTTGTGTTTGAATTACCGACTCATTACTTTTAAATGTTAAATACATCACTGTTTCTAACCTTTTGCTTCAAATAACAAACCTTTCTTGTTTATTATATTGGTCTAAAGCTTTCTCTTCCCTATTCTCTCTTTATTATCCTATAAAAATTTAACAATTTTATATTTTCTAGCCCTTCCCACATCTCTTGTCTTTCTATATCTTCCATTCTGGTTCTCACTACAAGATTTTTCAAAAACCATCTACATTAAAAGTTTTATAAGAAAACTATCAGGATCAATGAAATTTAAGTCAGAGTGCTTGCTTCTAGATCTAAGAACTAAAGATTCCGTAATAGTTGGTACTAAAACATTATGGTTTGAAAAACTTCTTCTTTATATGACTTTAGGCAATCCCAAATTTCTGTGATAAAAGTACTTGGTAATGTTCAAGGATATGTTTTTTTTGTGACATTGAAAATGTTTCCTGAAGTTGATAAGTCAACCACTTATTAGTTTGTTGATCCGTACCTCTCTATGGCTGTGATGAGCCAGCACTGTGTCTAACTCAAGTATACAGGAGAGGCGTGAGTATCGTGAAATAACATCACGTTGATATGTACCAAGGTGCACCATTTCAAACACCTGGACGGGAAGTGCAATGAGGTCACCCCGCTGCAACAAGGCCTCAGTCTGTCCTGGCACAGCACAAGCTGACTCTGCACGAGGCACCACAATTAGGAAAGCTACATCAGGACTCAGGTCTACTACTTCAGCGTCATATAATCTGTAAAGAGCAATTTATGTCATTAGTGCAATGATATTCAATAGCTGACTTACTCAGAAATGTATGTATGATTCATACATTATAAGAGCAACCTAAATTAATGTTAAATTCGGATAAAAATTGAAAACAATAATATTTGTTAAACCAATAGGTACTACAGTTAGCATTGTAATTAAAGCCTTTTAATATTTAAATCTAATCAATTTATAAGAAACATTCATCACTTCTTATAAGTTAAGTAAAGTTTCTATGCTACAAATTATTATATTTGTATATATTTGTTTGCTTCACTGTTAATAGCTTCATATTTTGCATATTTAAATATTGTTTAAGCCTCTGATGCACTATTGTTAACTTCTGTGTTTACAGAAGCGTTGTCAACTCCCATCTCAATTATATTTCCTGATTTAACCCCTTTTTGGAATTAATGATGGCTTCCACTTACCTGATTTTAATTCTACCACACCTAAGAACATGCACCTATATATACATTTTTATTTACACTGAAAAACTGAAATAGTGAATATAAACATAAAGTAACTTTGTAACCAATATATAGATTGATTCAGCTAAAATTGAACTATATCCATATGCATCAACATCTTTATACAACATTTCTGAAAAAGTGTGGAGCTAACACAGCATTTTGTTCTGTGTAACTGGAGTTCTTTCACAATTTGCTATCTGAAATTTTTTATACATAAATCTGACAAGGATCACATGAAAGAAAGGTACTGTGCTCAGCAGTGAACATGCAGATTCCTACAGGTGATGGTTTACAAGCATTTATTTGGGCATCATTTTTAAATGGAAGTTGCTGTTGTCTAGAACTTTCAAAAAGATCTGAAAATTTACTGTGTTTTTAATATCAAAGGACTTATTGAGTCATATTTTATTAAACATAAAATTAGTAAAATATGACTAAATAAGTCTTTTGATATGAAATTAGCCTCACTTTTAATAATGCTTTTAATCATAACCTTCTCAATGCTTTTGGATAAATGCTTTTAGCCTATGTGCAGAAGTGTGAAGAAATGATTAATTTCCACCAATTAACTTTAATATCTCAATGCTTTTTAATGTCTATTAATCTTGCATTAATTTTGCACTTTCTCTTCTACTATCTATGATTTTCAACAGTATATAACCATCCTCTGAAGTAGGGATACCTATTTGTAATATTGCTCGTATTTAGGCTCTATCATGAAATATCAGCAAAATGCACAATTTTACACGACAAACTCAAATTATTATGTTTGGAATTAAAAATCAACTGAAGTAAATGTAACTAATACTGTGTAACAGTACAGCGCATTCTGCAGGACTCTCAGTTGTAATGTTGTTCTGTTCTTTAGTTATTTGATTAGAAGGAAGGAGTTCACATTGCAAGTTGCTTCATAGGTGTTGCTATTCAGGAAGAAATCATGTTCATATGCTCAGCAAAGCTCTTATTGATTGTTATTCATATGCAAGATGAATACTGGCATCAGGAATATGCTGCGATAAGGCTAAGGGTCAGAGGAACTGCAGCTTTGGGTCTGATAGAGAACCAGGATGGGTGATCAGCCCAATGCCTGGTGTGAGGTTGAGGGAAGTGGATGACAGAATGAGGGCAAGATGAAGGATAGGGAAGGTGATGATGGAGCAATTGGTGGAATGCTGGCAGGGGAAACTGGAAATCCCGGGGAAAACCTACTCTAATGCTGTGCTTTTTTGCTGTGCAAATCTCACTTTGCAGTCACCTGGGATTGAACCCGGGCTGCCTTGATGAGAGTCAAGTGGTCTTACCACTCAGCCATGGCATGGCCTGAATAATTAATTATATTTGAAATATAAACATTTAAGTGATGGAGTGTTAAAAACTGACTACAAATAGTTTTTTTCAATTCATTTGGATGTCACTGTTACTAAATTCCACCGATTATGCATAACTGAATTTGGTATTTGAATTCAAAATCTTCCAAGGATGCAACAGAAAATATATATTACATAAGTTCTAATGAAATCTACACTTTTTGTAAGGCAAGCCATCTCTTATGGTTTACCAGTTATTGAAAATTACTGGCAAAGGAAAAACAGAATGAAAATGATGAGGAAGAGATGCTATCAGACATAATGAATGAGAGGAAATGTTTACCTGGGAATGCACTGGATAGAATGTAAATGGGAAAAATAAATGGGATAAAGATACAGATACTAGCATATTACAGAAAAATTCTTTTGTGCAGAGATGTAAAGGAAAATGATATAATAAAAAATAAAGGAGTCAGAGTGTACAAATCCTTGGGTAGAAATCTATGATTGATATGAAATTATGTTATAAAATATGAAATAAGATACAAAAATGTTAACCTTATTGAAGTATACTTACCAAAACATGCAAAACCAATAAAGCTCAATAGTTAACAACTAAAGTTCTTTATTTTTATTACAGCTTATCAGAAATAGAAACTATACCTATGAGTGAGTGCCTCTTGAGGACCGACTTCCATGTAAGAGAATAATCTACGTGCAGTTGCAGCCACCAGTTCAACAAACACTCGCTGTTGCTCTGTAGGTACTTCCTCATCTGACTGTTCATCCCCAGATGTGGAACTGAGTGTTTCATTTGATGAACATGCAATTGTTTTATGTCTAGAGCTCTGACGCTTTAGCCATTCCCATTCTTCACTGCAATTTAAATCAACAGTACTTTAGGCAACTATGTGTATCACTTAAGAAATTTGATACTAAATACATTTTAGAAGAAAATATGAGTTCTTTATATTGGTTTGTCTCATAAATTCGTTCGATTCTTGTTACGTGTTTATGACAAAGAACGCCTGCACTGTATGCCCGTATCACAACTACGGCAACGAAGTTGCCTAATTATGTAGGGGTAATCTGTTTACATACGCAAGGTCATCGAAAGTAAACAAGGCAATGAACTTTTCAAAACAAACTTTATTTTGTGCAGTATGCACCATTATTATCAATAACATATCTCAATTTCTCAGGAAGAGTATCAATACCATTTTTCCAAAATCTTGCAGTTTTCTGGTTGACGAACTCTTCTACGGCGACTCTGCAATCCTCCAAGGAAGTAAGGCGTTTGCCATTAAGGAAGTTTTGCAGGGATCGGAATAAATGATAGTCGGATGGGGCAATGTCTGGAGAATAAGGCGGGTGAGGTAACACATCCCAGTCGAAATCCCGTAATTTCTGACGAGATACCATAGAAGTGTGTGGTTTGGCATTGTCTTGATGAAAGACGACTCCACCATTAGATGCTTACTCTGGCCTTTTCTCTTCTAGGGCAACCTTCAGACGATCCAACTGAGAACAGTATTTCTCTGAATTGATGGTCTCCACAGGAGGAAGAAATTCGTAACAAATAATTCCTTTCAAGTCCCACCAAATGCACAGCATAATCTTCTCAGGCTGAAGCCCTGGTTTAGGAATTGAGAGTGGCCATGACTTTCTCTTTCGGATGTTGTTGTACACAATCCACTTTTCGTCTCTTGTAACCAGCTGTTTCAGAAAAGGGGCAGTTTTATTGCGTCTTATCAATGCGTCACAGATGCAAACATGCTGAACTAAATTTTGTTCACTCAGTTCGTGCGGAACCCATACATCCCGAAGATTTACGTAACCAAGTTTCTTTAGGTGCCTGGCTACAGTTGCATGAGATAAGTTTAGCTCCTGACCTACCTCCCGAATTGTTATTCTGGGGTTGTTCGTAATCATGTCCTTTATCCTTTCCTCATCCGTAACCACAGGTCATCCAGAACGAGGTTTGTCTTTCACAGAGAAGTTCCCAGCTCGAAATTGAGTAAACCATTTTTGACATGCCTGATTCGCCACTGCATCTTCTCCGTAAACAGCACAAATTTTCCGTTGAGTTTGTGAGGCGGTTTTACCTTTACGGTAATAAAACAGCATTAAATGTCGAAAATGTTCCTTCTTGCCTTCCATATTAACATTCACAAGTTACAACTCTACACTGTTACATCCACAAACTCGTACTGAAGTTTGGTTACCAATTCTTACATAAGTTGACCTATTTACCTTTGGCCGTGAGGTCGCTGTGGTTTGTGTTCATAGCATTCTTTTCAGTTATTGTATTTGTAAACAAACCCCATATTGTTAGGCAACTTCTTTGATGTAAAAGTAATGGGGGCATGCAGTGTTCTCAGGTGTTCTTAGTCGTAAACACGTAACAAGAATCGAATGAATTTATGAGACACCCCGATATTTTTATGGTTTTTTTAACATGTATAGAAAGTGACAGCATGTCTACATCTTGTTTAGAGTTCTTAAATTTAATCCTTGATGGGGTATATTCATGGTTTCTCAAAGAGTTCACAGTACAATAAGCAATAAAGTGAATCGGTGGTAATGATGATGATAACTATGATTATGATTTGTTGACCCTGCACATATGAAAAAGAAGAAAAAGAAGAAAAACTAATGTAACTGCTTTTGTCAAACATATACTGTGATGCCTATTATAAATATTGCAACAAGAATCACAAGTTTCAATGGGATGTACCTAAATCAGATATTTATTAACACTAATCTTGTTCTTTTGCCACCAATAATATCAGATTGGGCATATCTGATCATAATGTTACAATTATACACCTACAGTTACCATAAACAAAAATAAGTGGTCATTTCTGTCAAAGCGAAGCTTTCTCTCAACTCAGAATATAAATTACTTCAAATTTTTACTGAGTAAATAATCCTGGGAGGATGTGAAATATTCTTAGACTGTATGATATACAGCTTATAACAGACAGCTCAACCTTAAACTATCTTAGGAATTTGATAACAAAAGAAATGAATGCACTTCATAAAAGCAATACAGACCCTGCATTCAAAGCTTATTATGATCGCTCCCTCACACACATATGCACACGCACATGCACACATATTATATAAATTAAATAGACATGCAAAAAATATTATAAATAGTTAAACTAGGCAATAAAAGTAATTAGAAAAACACATTTATTTAATAGATTACACTGTTCAGTAGTTCAATTGTCATATTTTAAAGAACTTCAAAGTTTTATACAAAATGATAGTGTTGTAATTGAAACAAAAATGAAATATTTTTTAAAAAGGCGTGTATATTGTAATGCCTTGTTCGTTGTACCTGACAACCAAATGCCTTTTTAAATTCTCTGGGATAATATTGAGTCTCCTGTCATATAACACATTTTTCATATGAGAAAATGACCTCTTAACAGAAATAAAACAAATGTGGAAGACAGCACAGAATTCACAGTTGCTTGTGTACTTTTAGATAGTATTAATTATTTATTATTATCAACTATAGCTGTTCCAAATGCATTTAACAGCTTAAAATTTCCATATTTATATAATTCACTTGCTTCAACATTTATTTTTGAAATCTAGTGACCCTAGTAATAGGCCATTTAATTATAGTTATTTTAATAATCTACTTACGAGGATACATGAGGGTTGTCCCTTATTTTGCAGTGTGGAAGAACATTAGGTGCTTTGGTTGGAACTACTACTTGAATGAGATCAACAGAACTGCGCATTTTGAGGTAACCTAGGTAAAGTCCTCGGCTAAGTCGAATACTGCTTACTTGGTGGTATGTTATCTGCTCCTGAAATGAGTATCAAAACACTTAGTTTGAATAACATCTCCTGTGAAAATATGTGTTTGATTTCATGCTTTTCACAGTTTTTCTTCATAGTGAAATAATTCTTCATAATTAATTTCATCAGTTATGTTAAAATTTCCATTATTATTTCTTTATTTGCTAAACCACACAATGGATGTTTTTGAGGTGTTAAGTTTGCTAGTGAACCACTTCTTCAACTGATTAATTCTTTGTGTGTCATTATTTAGTTTCTCAATACTATGACAATTTATTAAGATAGATGTGTCATCTGCAACATAACTGTTTTTCCATGTATGCAGTTAGGGAGATATTGGTATATTAAATATACAATAAGGGCCTCAGAATATCTCTTTATGGGACTCCTGCATTCATTTATTTCCCATTTGATAGGACAGTTCCTATTTGGTTATTTAAGATTCTTTTTTTGTTTACAATCTTTACAATAACTTTCAAACCACTTGATTATAGTGTTCCTTACACCATCAAATTCTATTTTTTGTTTTTTTGTTTTAGTAATGTATCTTGTCAAATGTCGTTTGATGGTAGCATCATTTACTAATTTAGTTAAGGCAGACATTATGGAGCACTTCTCATACAGTACATGTTGATACTATTTAAATTGTTATTACTTCTAACTTTTTTTTTTGTCAACCCTTGAGAATAAATAAGGGAATTGACATAAGGCAGTCATTATACAATTGGACAATCGAGTCTTGTATGGATGGAGGAGACTCTCAGAAATAATTACCAATATATATATGAAATAATTATTCAGTGTTTCTGCTGAATATGTATCTATGTATATTATTATCTAAGTTAACTCTCATATTTTTGTTATTTATCTTGAATTCTCCCTTTATAATTCTCCATGATGCTTTACTTTTATTTCCACCTTCTTTTATCAATAGTTGTATTGCCATTTGTTTTCCCTCTTAATTATATGTGCACTTATATATCTTGCAATATGTGTTATAGTATAATTTGAAAGGTCTCTGATGCAATTATTAAAATTAACTTCAACAGTATAATCTCTTAAACTACTAATATAAATAAGTGTCCTTCAACTGACATTCTGCAAATATTTAGGTCATATAGGTGATATAATAGGTCTGCGGACACATTTAAAATAAAATTAGTACTGTCTTTCATTACTCTTCAATTTATATTAAATATGTAATGAGAAACCTTTTTATGAGTCATTCTCCATGAAAATCTCACTTTAAGTTCAACAATTCAACAATATATAAGTTTTATATTTGGAAGAAAAAAAAACCAAATTATTCAAAATAAAATATTTCAAGAATGAAAAGGTTCAGCAACAGTGATGCCTAATATATACAATTTACTAATAAATGTTGCCATCGTAGCCCCTAATTGGTGGCTACAATAAACAAATTATAGTAAACAACAAAAAGATATAAATATTTAACTGAAATTATAAACAGTACAAATAAAAATATATAAAACACCATATAAAAATAACGATCATCAATAAATTTATATGGAAAGGCACCTTATTTAAAACAAATAAGCTTATATAAAAGAATAAATAATTTATACACCACACAAATGACTTTTCAATATAGCTAGAAATCCTTTAATAACATTAAAATGATTACTTTACAAATTACTTCTTTAATTTACATATTCTGCAAAATAAAAGAACATAGAGTAGTGCTCCTGGCTCCAGGTAAACACATTTTAGATGTATATAATATTTATCTATATGCAGTGGTGAAGCATGGTGCGACATTTAGGGAAGTGACAACTCATGGACTTGGGTTCGAAACTTGTTGCCTGTACACAGGTAGCATTTCCATAAACCTCATACCATGCTTTGCTCCTGACTATATGTACATGCTGAGAGAAAGAGAGATCATGTATGGTGCACATGTATGCTTGCATGAATGTGTATAATAATATGCGTTTTGAATCACCTGTATGGAGGCCATGAGCAGTTCTCCCACATCAGGTTCCTCGTGCGTTGTTAGCTTTTTCTGCACTTTGCTGAGAGGCAGCCATCGTGAATTGAGGACGGAGACACTCTTGGGAGAGCGAATATAATTGATAGTAGAAATGACAAGTGTTCCTTGTGAATCTCTCAGAGGTCGATGGTACAGTTGTCCCAAGTCTTGGATACAAAGTGCAGCCTGAGAAAAGTCAGTTTACTTATAAAACAGTGACACTAAAAGCCTGTACCTATCATCTGTTACCAAAATCAGAGATTTTATAATATTATCTGTTGAGCTATATTTTGAAGGAAAACAACCACAATAAAGAGAGGAAGAGGGAAATATTATATGTATGAGAACATCTGGAACCAAATGCCATTTCCATAGAGCTAAACAATTAAAAAATAAACAGCATTTGGTAACATAAGGCAAGTTTTGTATACATGAACTGATAAAATAGCTATACTTACTTTTTAAAATTACTTTTTACTCATTTTCCCTACTCAGAGCTTGAGGTGGCTGAACATTAATTTATCTGGCACAGTAGCCAATGAAGTTTTATAAGCACATTATTATATCCCGGTAAGTTCTTCGCATAAGCTAACCTTAAGAACTTTGATTGTCATATGAAGATAAGAAACTTATAAAAAGTACACGATGAAAATGAAGATATTCACCCTTGAGCATACATATTAAAAAGGACAATAAGTAATAAAAAAACCTTTTATAAATAGATATAGGAGAACCAACATATAAACAGGGCTCTTCATGCCATATGTCATTCTAGAATTCCAAACATAAACGTAATTTTAATTGGCATATAAATAAATGAAATGTATTTAAATGGGATTTTAATGCATAAAATATAGGTACACAATATAAGAAAAACTGTTTCTAACCAGAAGTTATAGAAACATTTCATTGACTTTGAAATAATTCTGAAACTAAGCAGTCTATGCACTGATATAAAATTTAGCAATATGAAAGTATCACCTGCATCTGAGCGGCTGCCTGCAGCAGCTTGATGCGGAAATGCACTGCTGAAGAACTGAGACTACGTTCCATGTCCTGCTTCAGAGATTTGACATCATCCCAAGTACAAGCCACCTGTAATGCAATTCTTACTGTAAAAAGGTTTTTTCATTTAGTTTTTCACTAAGAAACAAGTTTTCAATTTTATATCAGGATTTAAGCTCTGATCCAATTTCTGCTTCACAGTCTAATTTATACATAACAACATCCAATTAGCTGGATTAGCAAACACTGTGGGAATTCATAGCAGCAAGAAATGTGTTAGTCCTTGGTATATCCTATAATGCTTTGAATACATACTGTGGATAGAAGCAATATATGCTGCAGATCTTAATACTAGCTACAATTGATTCCCCTTTTCCATAAATACTAGTAACTTTAACCAAGATATTGTTCGTCTGAGAGAAATGATAAACAGTTGACTGTTAATTTTTAATATGAAAAGGTTTAGTAAAGAAAATTTACTGTGATGGCATTACTTTATTGGTGATCCAATTGGTTCTTAGCTCTGGATGAAAATTTTTTATCTAATGCATGTGTTTTACTTTACAGAAATGGAATATAATGTCACGGTAGCAGTGAATGCTTACTACAGAAGAAATTAAGTATGAGGCACCCCATTCCAAGGTTTTCATAGTTTGCCATTGAGAGAAGAAGAAAAAAAAAAATGAAAGCCACTGACATCATGAGCTGCAAGTAGCCTTTTGTTGTACTATGGTGTTTTCCATACCGTATGATTTTGACAGAATAGAAAACTTGACTTCCATAGGGTGCCATTATTTTCATTCGAGAGATTTCAGTTTCCCAAACATTCTTCTGTGACTGGCAGACTCTAAAATGGCTGCAAAAGTCAGTCATTAGTTCAGTTGCTAATTGTAGTTGACTGGTGAATATTGGAGTTGTGTCAGAGTCAGCAAGCAGAGCAGTGAAAAAGGGAGTAGGTAAAAGGTTCTGTGTGCATTGACAAACTACAATCAGAACAAGCGTTTTTTTCCCCTTTCGTTTTTAATTAACATCCTCCAATTAGACAATGGATGAAATGTGTGTAATGATGCCCAAACAAGTCCGGTGTTCATGGAGCTTTGAGTTACCAAATGTTCATCTTTCAGGATAAGGGAAAACCCCGGATAAACCTTATCCAGATATCTCATCCTGACCGAGATTTGCACTTAGCACATCTTGAATGTGAGACAGATACAATACCACCATGCTAGATAGATGGGCACAGTGTAAGTTACTGCATACAGCAGAGACATAAAGGAACAATAGACAGATTACTCTGTGTATTCATAAAAGGGTGGAAGCAATTGTAAGTGAGCATTGGGCTAATGATACTAGTGACAAATAAAGTGAATTCATGAAACTTTGTGTTGTGATTTAGTCATAATAATTCAATATAAAGGTTTGCTAAGGAGTTTTATCTTCTAAAGAAAATCCATTTCTCTTGCTGGGTTTGAAACTTTGACCTGAGAAACTAGAGGTTAGCATGTCATCCCGAGACAATAGGAAAAAAATATCAAAGAGTAGTTTAAATAAAGTATTAGTTTTGGAAATTAAGGATAAGATTTTCTTTCCTCTGAAGTTCTTAAGTAAAATCCACCCTTTAACTAAAAGTTATAATAATCCTTATTAGATTTATGTACACGCTCTACTATTTCAAGGAATAAATTACACTGATATGTAGTACAACCTATTATGGCATGCATTTACAGAAAGCTATTGAACCATGTCAACTTTTAACAGAATTATTGGCTTACTGGCAAATGCAACTAAGTAATTGGAGAGCACACTAAAACTAACAAGGGAACTATCACTATGCTGACACCTGTACGTGCTTGAGAGTTTGATGGCATCATCTCTACTCTATATGGAGCCTTTGTACAAATTGGGTGTAGAGTACAGCTGGAAGTACCTGAAAATGGGTCCAGAATATGTAGGAATATATAGGCATAATAACACAGCATGGGAGGAATTGTCTACCCCTGATGGGCAGCAGTCTACACATGGCATACTTAAGGAGTGCTGTCCTCCACACTTGGAACGAGCTGACAAGGGATATCCAGCAGCTTCTTACAAGTGGTCGCATGTGGAATTTTCCAGGCTTCAGTTCTGAGTATTGTGATTCTATTCCACAGCATATTTTTGGTGCACATGATTTATAAAGAGCAGACATTATATCATCAAATTTTCAGATGTATAGAAGTGCCAGTGCAGTGATAGTTCTTTTGTGAGATCAGGTTTGAAGCAATTTTTCTGTATATTTACAAATTTAGGAGTAGTCATTCTCATTACAAAATATTGTTGAAAAACCACTTACAAAATAGATAAAATTATTATGCTTTAGGAAATTGCTAGTATTTCCCCTAAAATTATTTTAAGTTAATTTGTATTAAATTTGGAGGTGACATGAGAGATATGAACCTCAGATAGCTTCATCTCTAAATAAAATATGTTGATGATCATTCTGGATGGCGACACAATGGCTGAGGATTACTCAGTTCTATCCCTAAGCTGCAGGAATTTTCTCATGCAGAAAGGCCTGAAATAGAGTATAGTTTCTTTCATGAGATTCTTGATGAGTAACTGAACTACTTGAGTGAAAAATAGCTTTGAATGCCAGTCTCAAAATCTGCACATGGGCATCTGGGGATGGCGGCATACTAAGCTTGCACCACTTTAAATACTGTTCTTTTACCCTTGATATTCAATTGGACAGAAGATACAATACTCTTGCCTCTGGCTTTGGACCCTAATGAATTTGATGTCTTAAGGAAGAAAAAAAGTGGAGATGGTGGTGAATGATAAGAAAAAGAAGCTTGAAGCTTCTTCAAATATAATCATATTTTGGCGTAAAATATAGAATGATAAGGGTCTTACCTTCATAAACCAATGAAAGTCGTTATAAATACAACTGGGATAAGTCTCATCTACCTCTATTACAGGCAGAAAGTCTTCATTTGTTACCAGAACTTTGTCTTCATGGTACAGCAGACATGCCAAAAACACTCCCCTGCCAAATGCACAAATAAATGTTATATATCTATACAATTATTATGCATTGTTATGCAATGTTGTGTATCTACAATTTTTATGCACAGAAAAACACATAACTAAACATAACTGTTATTTTGTTCAGAGTTTAATAATAAAGAATACAAGGAAAAGATCATATTTAATTTTTATATTTCCTGACATAACAAAACAATATTATATGTTTAGTGCTAACAAGAACATGCACTGTAAAACTTACAGCTTGTGACTAATGAGTTTCATACTTCCCTAAAATTGATTTTAGATGCACACAGCCTCTCTTTCATGAATAAGTGAGTAATGGAATGGATGGCTTATTCAAGTACTTCTAGATTCTATGTGACAAGGTTCAATTCGGAAGACATTGGAAGCATTTAAATACAGTTTTAAAAGGTACTACTCAATTTTAGTCTTTATACTTCAAATTAGCTTCACTGTTAACAAGGCTTTTATTTATAACTATTGAAATAACAATCTGTTCTACAAAAATATTATGAACAACAATTTTCAACCAACCTGCGTAGATTCTTCTGAAACTTTGAAGCAACTGTAAAAAGTTGCTTGATTGTAGTCTTTTTGCTTCGCTGATTGCGCCGTTGGACATTAGGGGTTTCTTGTGCATTAATGGTTGTTGTCTCCTTAATCTCTGCAGCACATTCAGGTCTTGAGCGACGTATCTCAGAAAACAGGTCATCAAGTAGACGCAGTCTACCCATATACCTTGGTTCTCTGCCTTCCAAATCTCTCCAGCCTTAACAGGGATGTTAGGTTTATTACTTTCAGAATGAAACCTATTAACTGAGTAGTACTTGTGTTACACAACTAATTTCTTTATGAAACATAGAGATAATTTAATACATTCACAAATAATACATTTTTTCCTTTGAAATGCTAACAATGCAATTTTAATGTTAATAATTTTAAATATAAAATATAATATTATTATATATAATATTACTAAATACAACATTATTAAATAAATTAGTGTCTGTGTTTAAAAATATGAAAAATTTGGTGGCCGATTTTGGAAAAATAAATTGTTAGACCCAAACATTGCAACCTAATTTTAATGGCAATTGGAAGTGGGTCTTTTGTGGAATTAAGCTTCTGCACCACATTATGGCAATATTTGCAACATAATATTTGTTGTGTTGGTGTGATTATGGATTTTTATCTTGCCATCCTGTTGGTGAAGCCACTTGAAGCCGTTTGATGTTTTTGTCATAAAAAATCTTAAAAAACAAAATGTTTAAATAATTCTTCTTGCCCCGGCAACTAGCATGGAGTCTTTTCTCAGGCATTCAATCTCAGATGGATGTCATAATTTTCAAGATGTTCCAAGATAGGATATTGGATTAAAAGAAATTAGATAATATAATTTAAAATCTTCTAATAACTGTATTATTTTCCAAAACTAACAACTTGATACAGTTGTTTTAAAATAGATGCAATGTTAGAACTACATTTTTACAGTAACTTTGCAGAATATTTTAATGTCCTTTTTATCTTTTCTATCTCAACATCTCAGTTCTACCAGGTCCAAGCATCTCCTAATATCATCCCCTCTAAGGAGTATTGATTTTTCTCACTATTGCCCTTAACAGCCAGCTATAGCATTGCATTTAATGTCTGCATTGCCTACTACATATCTTACAAAGTTAACAATTATTTCTCCTGGGGCTTAAATTTATTACAAATAATTGTTTTAAAATACTGTTTCAACATTACTAATAAGAAAGATCAGATTCCTCTTCTGCAGTATGAGAGTAGCATATTTATTTAATATTCAAAAGGTTCCAGTGATATACATGCACAGGACTTTCTGGTGTCTTCTCTTATTCTCTGCAAAGAGGTGTCAGGTAACACATTTGATTAGAAAATGAACTAGTAAGTATTACAGATAAAATTACATTTCTGGGAGTTTGGATTGATAGTAATCTTGATTGGGGAATCTGTGTTGTTGCTTTATCCAAAACGTTATGCCATATTTGTTTTGTGTTATGTACTCTATCATCATCAGTTAATCTTGACATAATTAAAATAGCCTACTTTAGATACTTTCACTCAAAGTTATACTATGGTGTAATATTTTTGAGGATGTCAATTTATAGCAACATAATTTTCATAATACAAAAGAGGACAATACGTTTAATACTGAACCTTTCCAGCAATACAAGCTATAGACTTATTTCATATCATTAAATATTTTGACAGTTCCATACTGTACATCATTATGAAGTGCTAATGTTAACTTATAAGCACTTAATTAGTTATATCATAAATCATAGGCATAATACAAGCAATAAATTAAACCTTCACGTTACAAGGCATAAAAGATGAAAATAGAGTTTCAGAAAGAAAAACGAAGGAAGAGTTGTAAAAAGTAAGGAAGATTAATAATGGCTTTTTTATAAAGAATTTAAAGTGATTGGAGTGTCAGTTAATAGTTTTATAGTCACAATTTGTCTTGAATTATAAGTGGCAGTTGCAGTTTTTAACTTCAAATTGTTTCAAAAGAACTTATAATATTTTGAGAATACTTCTGGGATATTATTGAAAAAAATACTTTTGGGTTTCATTGAAAGATAATAATTTTACGTTTTCAGAGATCTTTGTGAAATTTTGTGAAATGTTAATTTAGAAACAAGTGTGTACAAAAAGTAAACACTGTTTTCAACACTTCCAAGAAAGGAAGGGTAACTTTAGTTTACTTTTGTTCTAGAAGTGGCCAGTAATAAGATAAAAGCCAGAATGATTAGAGATTATGAACTATTTTGTAAAGAACAGCAGTTGGATCTTACATGAATAGCACCTATTTATTCCTTATAGTAATATTTTAAAAGATCTGACATTCACATGACTGAAGGTAAAGGAGCTGTTGTAACCAATAGGTACATATATGTATCCAATTCTGCATTAATTTGCATTCAAGGAGTACTTATTTTGTGACACTTATTTTATAAAATCAAAGTTTCAATCAAATATTTGTATATTATTAGTAAGTGTGCTTCAAAAGCTGGCATAATTATAAGGTAAACATTAAAAAGATTTAATTTGAAAAGGTAAATTGGAATGAACACTGTGAAGTTATGTCATAATTAAAATTAAATTTAATTAAACAAGATTTTAAAATCTACACTTGTATAATTGCTTACTAGATGGTACAACAGATGCAGGCGTAGACAGTCTGAATTGGCCATATCCTTTGAGGTTGCCACAAGCAACTCTAAAGTAATATCGACAACCCTGCTTCAGATCACTGATGTTGCATTCCTGCTGCTTCATATTAAGAATCTCTCGCTCTCCCTCAAGAGGACTGAAGCTCTCATTACAGCTCCATTGCACTATAACATGAAAGTTGTCTAGTTTGTATTGATTTCAAACATTAGAAGACAAACTGCACAAGAGCTATAATTACCAATAAAAGCTGAAGAATTAACTTACCTTTGAATTTGGTACAAATTGCAGAGTCTTGTTGTTCTGGTTCCTGGAAGCGCACTGTTACAGAATTTGTTCCTGTTACATCAACGGCAACTAGAAATGGTACATCCGGAGGTCCTGTAAACAGACAGTCAGTATAGTGAGGTTGCAGTAAAATACCAATAAGAATTATTGAAGACTTTACTAAAATATTCTCTGAGCAAGATTAATATTAAAGAAGAATCCATTAAGTTAATAGTAATGTACATAACCACATTACCATGTTACCAGTACTGCATCTGAACTAAACTTTTTATACTGAGACTTTGCTAGAAGTACCACTTTAGGGTCTCTTGGCCCAAAAAACGTATTTTAGTGAAAAGACAATTTATGTTTGTCTGTGCATGAGCAGTTTAAACCAAAAAAATCCATAAAAATTATGCACTCACATAATTTTCTCTACTCACTATTATACATTATACTCTTAAAGATGCCTATTCTTCTAGTGTGATCACTTTATGATGAAATCATGGACTATTGCATGTGTGCTCTGGACTTGTTGTGGTGCAAGCAAATCATGTACAACTGCACACGGCCCATGGCCCTATTATAACCCAACTACATTGTACCTAATTCATGTTCAGGAAGGTGCATATTTTGTAGAAATGGTTTTATTACATATTTCCTTTTAGGTACAATGAAATAATACAGTAGGCCTAAGTGCCAGTCAATTTTTTAACAGCTCATTGCTATGTGATGAGTTTGATATTCCCTTCTCTATGAATGATCAGCAGGAACAGAGGCCGTGCCGTGGCTCAGTGGTTAAACTGCTTGGCTCTCACCAAGGCAGCCTGGGTTCGATCCCAGGCGACCGCAAAGTGAGATTTTTGGTGGACAACACAGCGCTGGGGCAGGTTTCCTCCAGGGCCTCCGGTTTCCCCCGCCATCTCATTCCACCGGTGCTCCATCTTCATCTCATGTATCATCAGTGTCACCGCCTGCAGTGCCGTATGTAGTAAAAGCGGGCATTAAATACTACACACACATCAGCATGAACAAAAACATCTTCTCATTTTCATATCTCTCATTTCAGATATCTCATGAAGATATCACTTCAGATGAATTGAAGTGCTTTTCTAACATTTATGTTTGAATGGAAAACAATTATCAACATATTGTACAAGAAAACTTATTGTATTATGCATTATGCTTCTGGTAGAAACATTCCACTAAGATGACTGTACTAAGTAAGCTAGCAATGAAGGCAATAATGGTTCCTTAATTATTTACTTTAGTTGAGAGAAGCTTTCTAATTTCAACTGGATTTTAAATTCTAAATATTCATATCTATGAGAAGAAAATGTTGAATCTCACCTAACACTTGCAATTAATCAATCCCAAGGGTATGTTACAGAGACTGAGAATGACATAGATGGTTAGAGCTCTATTCGTTAGCATTGTTCACTTATTGTAAAGTGTTATTATATAATTTTATATTATTCTTACAAGGCAAACTTACTTTACTGTCACAAAACAATTTAAGATACTGAATTTATTTGTATGAAACAAATAAATCATAACTATAAAAATAAAGAGGGAGATTGCTAGTAAAGGTGAGTAGCTGGGAATGTTAAACTAATTACAGGAAAGTTAATGAGCATGTAGTTGCAATAGTTTGAATCATAGAAAAGGGTGAAATATGAATGCACCTTATAATATTTACATATTTTCAAGGATGTAAAGTGTATTAGGGAATATAATTAAAATGCTACTTTTTAAATTATGATATGTAACCTGTATCCCCTTTCAAACCAAATTTGGAAATATAAAAAATTTACTTACCACCCCTGGGCTTTTAAAAAATTTGAAAGAATCTTCAAAAAATTCAATATAAAACTGACCCCACAGAATAAACAAACCTCTTAAGAATACAATTCAAAAAACACTGAAATCCGGAATCTATCAGATCAATTGTGAGGATTGTGAAAAGTACTACATAGGCAAAACGAAGAGAAACTTGGAGATCAAGCTAAAGGAACACCAGAGAAACATAAAGCTAAAACAAATAGACAAATCTGCTGTTTCACATCATTTTTGGAAAGAAAACCACAACATTGGGCAAAATATAAAACTGTTGAAATCATTAGAATCACTAATAGAATTAGACATCTGGGAAAAAATCCACATAATTAAAAACAGTGAACATGTTATAAATTTTGAAATCCCACCACTTAATGAAGTGTTAAAACTTTGCACTCTTAACACCAGATGGCAACAGGATCAGATACAGGAGAAGGAAGAGGAAAGGAAAGGGGAGAGTCAGTCACTATACTGCTGAGGAAGAGGGCAAATGTCCTGGAAAACATTCCAGCATTTTTTAAACATAATAAGTGAAGGTGAGTGTAAACAAGTGTGACTCAACAAAACTTCAACATGAAGTTATGTGTTAGATGTGCAAATATAATGAAGAATTAGAAATAGTCCTTTTGCTACAGCTTTCAGCATGTAATGTTAATTAAAGATGCTATGGTCTCAAAGTGTGTTATCAGTAAAACAAAAATAAAACATTAAATATGCTTACTTACTAGCTTGATCAAATCCAAGTAACATCTTTTTAAGTCCCTTAACCCTTCGTTCCCATAACAACAGCTGTTTGTCCACACTGGAATCACTACCTCCCCCACAGCCTGTAACCGCTGCTGAAGCCATCGTGCTTCCAATAACACTTAGTGTTGAGGATGAGGAACGATTGTTAATATTATTGTGGAGTGTATGGTGTTCCTCATTGTTGTTGTTATTGTTGCAAGTGGTTTCTTCAAGGGACAGCATTCCCGTACTCCCTCCTAGTTCTTTCACACGTTGCTCTGCTGAAGCTAACAACTGCTTCAGGTGAGTTCCAAGAGATTCTGGGGTTTCGACTAAAGGAGAAAACATAAATAATAAGCAATTTTATTACAATTTATCTTGCCAAACTATAAAATATTTCACACAAAGCAAAATTAGATACCACAAACCTATTTGTAAGTATACTTATGTTTTTAATAGAATTTTATAAGGACATAAAGCTTTTGATTGACATACTATGAGCAATTTGGTGCTATATTCATTTACTACTGTAAGGAATGTGGTGTCATATTGCTCTATTATTCCTTTAAAACTATTTAAATGAGTTAAAGAAAATGTTTGACAAATTTAGGCTAAGAATAAAGTCTAAGAAGCAACAGTAGTGACTTGTGCCCATATTAATTTTCACTTAGTTACTTTTAATATTGCAATATTCAGTGATCTGTTTTCATCCTTTAAGCCTATAATATAATTTAATGTTTAGCAGCACATTTTCTTGTAGGAGTGAAATTCTAGGAAAGTAGACAATAACTTACACTGATTGCCTTCTTGTGCTCCAAATGCAACCAGCATTTTAGCTAATTGCTTGTTGTTGCTTAGTACTGCTACATCTAATGGTGACAGTCCATCACTGTTTACACTGAAATATTGGAAATACAGAGGTGTTACATAGAGGACAAAAATGAGCATTTTGCAGAAGAACTGTACATATTGAGACAGTGTATAGTGATGAAGAAAATGATATCGCCAAAACATAAGACAATCAATAAAATCTACAAGCTTTATATATATATATATATTTAAAAGCCTATTTCAGATATGAATCTCTTGTATCTCTGGTGAACAAAGATTACAAATTTACAAATTTTAAAAAAAGTATGCCAGTTTTGAAAAGTTTACACTTTTTGTATTTTTTATTTAATAATTTATAATATCTGTTGTTATAAATTACTATTTTTTGGAAGTACTAACAATGCAAGATAGCAACAGAACCTATTTTTCTAATGCATTATTGTTGTACAGTATCTGGCTGTATTATTAGACATATCTGGTCTATTTCACAGTTCATTGAATTCATAATTATTTATATATATAAAACTTTATTATTATTATTATTATTATTATTATTATTATTATTATTATTATTATTATTATTATTATTATTATTATTATTATTATTATTATTATTATTATTATTATTATTATTATTATTATTATTATTATTATTATTATTATTATTATTATTATTATTATTATTATTATTATTATTATTATTATTATTATTATTATTATTATTATTATTATTATTATTATTATTATTATTATTATTATTATTATTATTATTATTATTATTATTATTATTATTATTATTATTATTATTATTATTATTATTATTATTATTATTATTATTATTATTATTATTATTATTATTATTATTATTATTATTATTATTATTATTATTATTATTATTATTATTATTATTATTATTATTATTATTATTATTATTATTATTATTATTATTATTATTATTATAAAATAATATGAGGTTAGCCAATTAGTTTTTGCAATACTTGAAAAAATGGTAAACAGCAATAATGAGTCAAAATTCTGTTGGATATTACTTAATTTCCTATTAGTTTTCTATTGGTACCGTAAGAATAATACTGTTCGGAGTTAGATCGCTTCCTCCTGGTACCGTAAGTACTAATGACTTGTTTTATTCTTGTTGTCATTGCAATTGACACATGTATTGTAACTTTAACTTACACAATCAAATACGTGTTCACAATGATTAACATACAAATCAAGCATTGCAAAAAGAACACTATTTTAAATAGTAGGAATATACATATTGAGTTGTTGAGGGTAAAAATAATTATAGTAATGTACTCACTCTGGAACAAGTAAATATATTTATTTAGATTGAGCGTTGCAATATAAAAATACGGTGTTTCGTTCACATGGCTTTCTCTACAATTGTAGAAATTATTCTTCCTAACACTTATTCCTCTATTTACTTTATGTTAATAATACAAATTAGAACCGAATAATGGTTATTTATGGGACTTGCGAGGTAAGTTGATGTTTATTAGCGATGTTTATTAGTGAAAGAATTTTAACACACGAGGCGTTAGCGCCGAGGGCTTAAATTTCAAGATCATGATAAATATCAAACCTCGCTAGTCTCATACGTAATTTTATACGTGACATAAGAAAAAATTGACGTAAATTATGAATTCTAAAAGAATTAAAAATTATTTAACATTGCAGAGGCATGTTTGTTTTCTTGTTTTTCAGATAACTAAAGAAAAATTGGACATCGGACTACGAGGAAATTATCTGAGAGGTATTCGATAGTCAAAGAGGTTTTTACATAATGTCTTTGACAATGAGAAGGCATTCCTGAAGAAAAATGTGTTTTTGTCTCACAAATTTTAACTTTATTCTTCTGCTTGACTTGGTATATTCACTCTGAAAATATAATTCGATTCTTGACAGAGATTATTCATATTTTGCAGTAAAAGGTCCACTTTTCAGTAACATAAGTATCACGTAATGATGTGCTTTTTCTTATAATGGCGGATAAAAGTTCTTTGGAAATGGTTTAATCCACAAAAAATGTATATTTGGTATACATTGTTTATCTTTAACGTGCTCTACATTTGTTATTCATTAAGATTTTGTATATCTCCTGCGGTTTACCAACAATGCAAAAAATGAAAGACTGAGTGCAACAGTGGTGTAACCCTCTCCAATGTCGAGTTGTCATGAACTTTGAACTACCTACTAAAATCGATACATACTATCGCGAACCCATTGTTGGCACCGCGCACAAAGGGACATGTAAATGTTAATGCCAGAGGTTCTACTCCAATTAGTCCTGCACCCGTAGGACCAAGAACCCGGGCCTCCTTCGACCAGGGAGTTACCGAGCTGTCTCAAAAGGGCGCCCGGCGATCTCCGTGGGGCTTTCCATAGGGCAAGACCTAGAGACTAACAAGCACCCGCATCTGGTCCTGTGGACTCAAGACGGGATGGAAGTGGATACGCCACTTACGCGTGCCAACACCAAAATGGGGAAGGCTACCGATATGACCTCGGTGGGGGCGCCTGGTGATCTAGCACACCTTCTACTAGCTATGCAGGCTAGTAACGTCTGTTTAGTTAACGCGTGTGCACGTCGGCCTCTGCCTTTGAAGAACCCTTATAAGCGGTTTACAAGACAGACCCTCCTTCTCGCAGTCCTTTCTGCAAGGTTGCCACCTTTCTCGATACGTCATGGGTATCGTACGAGGTTTCGTCTAAATAAATTATCTTATGTCCATTACTGCGAAACTTCCTTAGTTTATATATATATATATATATATATATATATATATATATATATATATATATTTTAAACCCAGCTCCTTTAGGAGACCGCGCAAAGTGCAGTGCCCATAAGGGAAATCAAATTTCTTGCAAAAGTGCAACCAATTCGCCTAAAGTGGGCGCTCTCCCTTTTGCATAGAATCTATAAATTTCTCGACGAATTAAATTGCATGTGAAATTATCTACTTTAGAGAAACGTTTCCTTTTGTTTTCACACTTGATCGGCGTCTTTGGTGTTCCTTTCGTCACAATATTTCTTACTGTATTTCTGTGAATACCCAGAATTTATCAGGTCCATTGCATGACCCCTTACCAATATTATTTGTCAGCATATATTTATCTGGTCAAAACAAGCGCTTGAATTTGCTTAGAAACAGTTCCCGTTATAACTTTGGGTTTTGAGGCTTCTCCAGTAATATAACTCGGCTCAGCTATTCACATTATTGTCATCACTTTGATTATTTTCACTTGACTGAAAGTTATCTACTACTTCATTTGCATTTATCATTGCATTTCCTTCCCACGGTCTCCACATCGTGACAACGAATTTCTGCACGTAATGAAACAGATCAACTGAAAGTTGGAACTTTGGCAACTGAGACTCCACGTGGAGTAGACATGCGACTGTCACCTCGAGAAAATCAGGGTTACTATTGGTGCTCAACGACAGTGTTCCATTTCTGAAGTGAGGAGATAGATTTATGACGGTCATTAGTGGGCGGTCGGGTTCGGTTCCTTTGACTCCGAACTGCACACGCGTTAACTAAACAGACTACGCGGGAATATTAATGGCTTCCCTCAACCCCGTCCGGAGACGTACCCGATCTCCCACGGGTATCGGGAACCACTGCCCCCTCGAGACCAACCCAACCAATCCGAACAACTCCCTGAGGGTGGGGCTCGTATGTTCATCCCTAGATTCCTCTAGTAACATCAGAGGAACCACGAGTGCTAAGGGTCCGCAGCGCCTGCACCACGGCAGCTGAAGGGGACGGATGCCCTCGCACAAAGGGACAGATAGTGCAGCGCGAAGATAAAAGGGCTAGCCGAAATAGATAAAGATAGATAACTGGAAGGTTCTAGTGCCGTCTGTTTGTTACAGAAAATACCAGTAATTTCTCGAACAGTGAGGGGGTATATAAAAGAAGCCGTGGCTAGTTTATCAAGACAGAGTAATGATCGGAACTGATTCGTGTGCCTGCAGCTGTGTTTTAAAAGTGAACTCTTTTGTTTGTGCAGAAGTGACGAAGATTGTATTTGTGTATGTTACATAATTCTGCTGCTGCAAGGGTTGACCAAAGTGTGTTTCTATAGAAATAAAGAGGATTTTGAATATCTGCAAATTGGACTTTCAATTTTACGTACGCACAAAGTCACCATACTAAAAGATATTATTTTTATGCTCATTAACAACAAACTATAGTAACTGCTGCTGTCAACTTTGCAGTAGAATATCTCATCGCCTTTAAAAAGTGGGATAGACCACTATTGACTCAGCCTTACAAATTATTTTGGTATGAAAATATTTTAAACATATGCAGTTTAATAAAAAACGTTAGGAGTATGTTTGAGAAAAATAAAAAAAAAAACTTTTGAAAAATGATAAATGGAAAGGGTAATCTGGGATGGACTAACACACAAAAACAATTTAAATAAACAAATACACATTGACCTTTCTGTTGTTTTTTTATTGTATTCAGGGACTCTCAAAATGTGTATTCTCATGAAATCTCGGTATTTTAACCATGACTACTTCAAAGTCTACACGTACACAGACATCTCAGCTGTATGGCTGTTTCATTTGTTCGCCATCTAGGAAGGAATGTCTGCGTTATTGTATCTGGGTAGTATAATTTTCATTTTGTCTATCTCCTCTTCCTCTCATTTCTGTGTTAATGATGATCCGCTCCAGGACGGAGGTATGCGGGGAAATCAAGCTCTCTGGCGCGCTGTTTCTTTGTCAGCCGTGCTGAGGGAAATTATCGTATCAAAGAATTTCACTTAATGAGGGAAAAAATGGGCTTAAAGGTATTCGTGCAATCCCTTTCGCTTTTTACCTGAATTACCTAAAGCGATGTGTATTCTGTCTATATATTCATCACAAAATTGCTGAAACAAACAAAAATTATGTGCATTATGCACAATATATTGTACTGGTAAAAAACACAAACTTATTCTGTTTTCTGAAATAACTTCTTTCAAGGTTTTCTTTTCTCTTTTTTTAAGATCATATCTATCCAAGATGTTCAGGGAAGTTTACGCAATTTTTCTTCTGTACTTTCTTTGCAGAAATCCAGTGGCGAAGTGTGCAATGAAGCGCTGAAAGTAGAGAATTTCAGGAGAAAAGAAAAAAGAAAATTCATGTCAAACAATATTTTATTTGCTCTGGGTAGATTTTCAAAATGTATTCGTGAATATCCGCGGTGCTGTGGACAATTTGAAAGCTGCATAGATTTGATTGACGAGTTCCGCGAGCTCATTCAATACTGTATTTGTACATTCTTAACTTTGAATGCCATGCTTTGTAGCTCTCCGGAAGCAATCTCGACTCTTTGATAATTGTAAAGCACCGACAGATTTTGTCACATGAAGTCTGTTTTTGTTTTATGTGGGCGCTTTTAAATATAGCTGGAAGTATATTTCAATGCGCTAACAATAGATTTTACGTAGATTGGTGGAAAATAGGAAATTCTTGTGAAATTGCATGTTATTAGCAAACGTGTATGAATTGCATACATTCTCCATTTTAGGCTAACATTTCACGCGTGTGGACCGCGATAGGAAAAATTGGAATATGTGAGTGGAGAGGGAAAGCAGGAATATGTCTGCTTGTAGTGTGACCAGTCTTGCAATGCCAAAAGGGCTTACGTGTGACTGTACAATAGAAAGACTACTGAAGAGTAGCCCAGTCCTTTGAGTCATTATTCTCTCTTATTTTAATAAAAATTATTATTTGGAGCTTCCCTCGCCACTGCCGAAATCTAATTTTATAATTTTTCAGCTGCACTGTATGGCAATGGAGATGTGCTAAACTCACCTTATTTTTCACTTAAACTATTAGCACAGTTCTAACTTACACAAATTTCACTTTTGTTAATTTTTAGTGCATTTTATATCCGTAGCACTAAATGTGGCAGCCTCGGTAGCGTAGATCAGGGTGAGTTACCTGGATAAGGATTTTCCGGGGTTTTATCTTATCCTGTAAAACGATAACTCTAAGCTCTACGGACCCTGGGCCCATTTGAGCATCATTTCACCCATTCCATTCATCGTCCGATATGACTTAGTAAATTACAAAAAAAAAAAAAAAAAAAAAAAAAAGCACTAAATGTTTACTTAAGCCTCTCTTGAACCAACTCGCACTGCTTTTTTATTTAAACAAATTATTTACAACCCGTGCTTCACCTGTAGGTATATCACGGGATATATATTTACATTTGTTTTACAATTTATATATTTTTATTCAAATGTGCGGAAGATGCTCTTCAGGAATTCTGCAACAGTGTTGAAACGAGTCTTCAAAACTATAAGTTTTCTATTCTCACAGGCAGACTCGCTCGCTCGACTGACTTAACAACTGGTCCAACACGTGAGAGCGCTCATTATACACTCCCATTCTGGGTAGAATATTTCTAGAAACTTCTGTATATATATATATATATATATATATATATATATATATATATATATATATCTCGAGAGCCGAAGCTCTCGAAGCCGGCTTCTGATGGCAGCTTTCTCCTTACCGCCGGCCCGGCTTCATGACCGTATGTTGTTTTCTAAGTATTTCAATACATGACTATCTTTCCTTTATTTTATATGAATTATATCCTGATATGTAGCTTTGTTTTTGCTCTTTTTCTGGAGGGCACTGTAGCATTTTTCTTTGTAGAAGCTTATTTGATCCATCCAATGGAACAATTATCCATTATTTGCATCTTGATAAACATATAAAAATCTTTAAATTGTATTTTTTCTTTTGCTTCTTGAGAGAATTTATATTTACTGATAGATAGTATCAGCAAATCGTACACGTGCTTCTAGGCCTACAATAGTTTGACTTTTTGGATATCTGCTTCCTTGAACATTATCATCATTATGAAAGAATACAGACGCCAATTTCCATCTGGATCGAATTGTTTATCCCATTAAAATATTTAGCATACTTGTGTTCAGGAACATTTGAAACTTGCCTACTTTCAATATCGTTATTATTTCACCTGCCAAAGGGATGCAAACGGTTAAAATTTAGGTTTCCTGATGGAAGGAATGCCTCATGAAAAGCTATTAATCCTGTAACAACGAAAACGTATAATACCCCAAGAGTTGACACATTCAACGTGATGCTGTAAATCATCAGCGAGTCTCGCGTCTTATCAACAAGTCCATACATATATCTGGAGGATTCATATTTCAGCTTTGATTTACGTTTACTGAATCTGTATATCGCGAACTTCCAGAGCGTATTGTATGTATACATTAAACAATAAATGTATGGCTCCAAGTAAACTAAAAAGACACCTGAAAACGAAACTTAGTCACTTGGAAAATAAAGATAAATTCTGTTTCAGTCGTTTACTCTCTCTTCAAATTATAGAAAGCAAGACGATTAATAAAATAATCAAAACTTAGAAAACGCGCCAGTAGCTAGCTATAAAGTAGCAGAAATAATTGTCAAGAATTTGCAGCCAAATACAACAGCAAATATTTTGAGTTTACCTACTTTTAAGGACATAGTTAAATCCAAGTTGGGAGAGACTGCCGAGAGGGAGATATTCAAAGTATCTTTGTCAAACGATACAATTGCTCGTTGCATAGAAGACATGTCAGCTAGTACTAAAACACAAGAGTGGAAAAATTGCATAGCAAAATGTTTGTACTCCAGCTGGACGAATCAACAGATAGAAGAGAAAATGTCAATGAGCTACATAAGATTTTTAAATCTTTAAAGAATTAACTCTATGGCAGTGACATAGGAAGAAAATGGACTCTATTTCAGTGTGCACTGATGGAGCTACAGTAATAACTGACGAGTGATAGGATTCATTTCAAGTTTGAAGACAAATTGTTCGCAGATTGGATCCACACATGGTTTTGTACATGGAGAAGCTTTGGTGACAAAAATCATTGTTTCAAATCTAGGGAAGTAATGAGCTTGGTTGCTGAAATTGTTGATTATATTAAAAGTGGAGCTCTAATATGTGTCAGAAAGCAGGAGCTGTTCATGAAACTCTGGTCCTTCACACCGAAATTGCTAACTGTCCAAATAAATGTACTTTTCAGATTTCATAAACTTAGAAATGAGTTATTAGTAGTATTTGTCACATATATTATTTGCTAACCTCATTATTGACATAAAAATTGGCATACCTAGCTGATATTTTGGACATTCGATAATCTCAGTGCAGGAAAATAAAGAGACTACTCTTACAATTGACAAGCTCAATGAGCTCTTAAGAAAAATTCAACTGTGGAAGACAAAAGTTGAAAACAAAATCTTGAAATGTTTCTTCTTGCAGCTGATACCGTCTGTTACAATCTGAGTTTAGAACACCTTTCTGTTTTGGAGAATAAACTGCATGAATATTTTTTCTTCTCTCAACGTGAATGATTCGACAATGTTCTAAATCCATTTACTGAGGACACGAACATACAGAAAAGGCAGAAGAATTGGTTGAACTTCAACCCGATTGAACCGTTGAAGCTGAATATTAGGGAAGAGATACTACTCAGTTCTGGATTTTAGTGGAAAAAAAGTTGTCAGTATTATCAGAGCGTGCCATATGTATTAATACGTTTCGGCGATGATTTGCATTAAAAATCATCTGTAGGCCAAGAGTTATTGTTGTGTTTGTGATTCCTTCCCGCATCGAACAAAAAAGTACACAAGCACGCATTTCCTAACAAACTGCAACAATAGTGTAATTTTATTGACAGAGTACCTCATTTTTTGAGTTTTACGAGGGCTGTTCAATAAAGAATGATCATAATTTTTTTACGATCATAATTTTTCGCACTAAAATTCTATCTTATTATATTCTGTTACCTTAATGTGAAACAAACATGCCGTAGTAGTTTCATTGTTGGTACTCCTGGTTCCCGCCTGTGAAAACCAGGCAAGTTCAAACATGTTCAGTATCGCCTACCACTGCAATGGAGGTAACACTCAAGGAACAATATGCGGCTTTGAAATTCTGCATCCGTCTCAACAAATATTCATTTGAGGCCTATACAATGTTACAGGAGGCCAATGGAGAGTCTGTTCTTCCCTACAGCACATCTTGAAGGTGGTTTGAAATGTTTAAACAGAGGAGACAATCAATTTCAAAGGAAGGTGGACCCGGTGCTCCAGTTACTGCTCTTACAGAAGAAAACATCAACACTGCTGCTGCCATTCTGAGAGAGAATTGACGAATTACCATAAGATCACTTTCTGAAATACTGAACATTTCATTGGGTGCCACATTTCCATGAATCAGGCTGGATGCTGCACCACGATAATGCGCGGCTGCATATCGGCAATGTTGTTGCTGATTATCTTGCAAAAATCAACATGAAGTGCATCCCTCGCCTTCCCTATAGTCCGGATTTAGTGTGTGTAGTGTTTAACGCCCGCTTTTACTACATACGGCACCGCAGGCGTTGACACTGATGATACGTGAGATGAAGATGGAGCACCGGTGGAATGGGATGGCGGGGGAAACCGGAGATCCCGGAGAAAACCCACCCCAGCGCCGTGTTGTCCACCAAAATTCTCACTTTGCGGTCGCCTGGGATCGAACCCGGGCCGCCTTGGTGAGAGCCAAGCGGTCTAACCACTGAGCCACGGCGCGGCCACTCCGGATTTAGCCCCATGTGACTTTTTCTATTCCCTAACTTGAAGAAACGCCTTCGTCGGAGGCATTATCCATCATCAGAAGCAGTTATGAAGGCTGCGGAGGCGATTTTGAAGGATCCATCAAAAATGGTTTCCAGTATGTCTTTGAAGACTGGCAGAAACGCTGGGACAAGTACATCGCATTCAGGGGAGACTATTTTGAGAAGGACCATCGAAGATACGTTGTGAAAAAAAAAAGAAAAGGAAAAAAAAAAAGAAGAATTGTGATCATTTTTTTATTGAACAGCCCTCGTAGCTGCATGTAGGTTTGCACCGTTCTGTATTAATATTATTAAAATCTTCAATACATAAGCAATTTTTTCGCGCTTCACTCTTTGCATCTGCTTTAATGAATGTAACATAACGAGTCGTTTTCGTCTCTGACCCGCATTCAGGAAGTCGGGGTTGGATTCCCGTGGACGGCCTACCGACCCATAGGGTTTCTTTTAGGAAGTTTTTCCTCCTTATTTCCTGTCCCTTCATTTCATCTCCATTATTATTTCACGTCATCTCTCATCTTGTGGTTTCTTTCAGGGTAGAAAGTGTTGGCGGGAGTCTCGGCGCTGCATGGCAGGATGATATGCTCCTGATAGACACTTCCTTCTCGGGCCGGTCTAGTGGGCCGCTTCAGGACTGCGGTAGGTGGGATGCCGGGGAGTTTCCAACGGGTCAATTGTAGGGACCCTGCTCTCTGGACTGTCGCGACTCCTTGGTTCGGCAGCCCTCATCCTTCCTCCCGGGGACGCTCCACATGGGGCATAAGTACAATAGATCAAGTATGGTCGCAGTGCCAAGTCCCCTCCGTAGCATGATACAATGTAACATTCCAGCGAATCATATTGAGTGAACACTGGTTCATTATATTTCCCTTGGATATAAAGTGACAGATGACAGAAGGAAACGGTGAGTGAAGTAAAACTCCCGTAGCAATACATCAGAACTGCATAAACTTTTCAGAGATCAATTAAAGATTAACTGCTACCGTAAGCACCATATTTGAAAGTAATATCCTTCTAAGTAATCTTTCTCGGTGAAGTACATACCATAAAACATTGGAAAACGATCTGCGAATTACAATGTTACAAAAGAGGAGTAGTGCTTTGAATAGAAGTGCTTTTACGACCCTAGTCTGAAGTAATACGGTGCGCCAACAAATGCATGCGGAAATGAATACAGCTGTAGAAAAAAGGCTTCCTCTTAAAAACGGCGTGGGAATGCACTGTAATTGCTCTCAGTGGGAGTTAACGTCCTTCAGCTACGCTCTCTGTACCAGAGCTACGCCCTGATCGCTATTTGGGTTTCTTTATGTGCTTTTGAATAGTGAGCTTTACGGGCCATGACTTCCCGTTGCATAACATTGTGTAAAGAATCCATTCATCCACGCACTCACGTTGACCCATCCCAGGCACTGACTTTGTGATAAGAGAAACCAATTTCTGTCCCCAGATTTCGGGGGCTTTAGATGTATACTTTATTTAAGTAAGATTCAGTTAAGTAGAAAATATGACAGGCTTAGAATTTAGTATGATTATTATGGCGAGGGATAAGGGGGAGAACACGAATTACACGCAAACGTCATACAGTAGCACAAGGCGCGCCAGTGTTTAATAAAATGATTGAAATTATCTTACCATTGTACATATCTATTATATTTATTTTAGGTCGTTTAGCGATGGAGCTACTAGGAGATACCTCGTGCTCGTTCTGTAGCACACAACCTTCTGGTGCTCCTTCTTGTATCAGGCTCTTGCTTCATCCCATGTCTACAGAGGCCTTAGTACTAGGCAACTGTACTTGTGCCTCTTAATGTGTCGAGCAGATGGCATTAGGATGCTGTGAAATCCACCTGCTTTCATACCCAGCAGAATATTTGCAATTCCTGTCTATTTTTAATTCTATTATTGTTGACTCCTGGCATTAAATATTTCATCGGACCTTTACCTTGGCTACTAAGAAAAACCATGAAAAAAAAATCAGCCAGATTGGTTTCCACACATAATTGAACCTGGAACCTCCCGAATGCAGGCAAGAGCCACGCCTGAACCATCCCGTTAGGTGCCATATATTTATGAATACGGCGGACTTGTGATTAACTAAGGAAGTTGTTGGAAAATAAACTTATGTATGGCTTTTGTGTTAGCCTCACAAAAAAGGCATGAGATTAGTCCAAAAGTTATAAAAGAATTTTAGTAACCTCATTTAATACTACAATTTGTTTTTTCTTTAATTTATTTTTAAAATGCACTCAATGTAAATTTTAAAGTGGTACCTATGTTTTAATAAGTAATTACTGTACACTTTTTAGCGATCTTTCGTAATTTACGACTTATTAGATCAATATTCCGAAATAGTCTCCTTTCCAATGATCTATCCCGGATAATCGCGAATCACCTGGTATTTTCTCAAATTTATTTTCAAAATACTTATTTTTCATGGTGTTATGTACCTAACTTTTAGAATATGTATGATGCTCCACGTGATAAAAGCTTAAACTTCCTAAACTTTCAAATTTTGTAAATTATTCCTCTAAAGAACTTCTTTGGAACCAGGATTAAATTTCGTGTAACATTAAACCTTTTACTGAGGAAAATAATATGCATATGTGTATACAGGAAAAATTATATAATGTCTTTAATTTTCTAAAACTAAATTATGTGTTAATTTGTAATCATAACTTATAATTAATTATTTTATATAATGAAAAGCTCTTTAGCTCTCTCAATTTTCAAGGGGCTGGCTAGTTCAGTCGGTGGAGCACCTGCTTGCCGTGCTAAGGGTCCCTGGTTCGATTTGCGGTCGTGGGGGTGGGAAATTTTCTCCGATCAAGACAATTCCTTATCTTCAGCAGAGTATGGAAGTATGAATGAGAATCTTAATGTGTGCGTGATATAATGAGTAAAACCCAACGAATACGAGTTAACACCTCCGATATGTTCCAAAGGACAACGGCTGCCGATATGATCACTGCAGTTAAAGGCGATGTATTAATGGGGAGGGAGACTTTTCTCCAACCATTCTCCAGAGTCTGGAAGTATGAATGAGAGTGCGAATGTGTGCGTGATCTAATGAGTAAAACCTAACGAATACGAGTTAACACCTTCTATATGTTCGAAAGGAGAACGGCCGCCGATATGACCACTGCAGTTAAAGGCGGGGTATAAATGAAAAAAACACGCGCGCGCGCGCACGCACACACACACACACACACACACACACACACACACACACACACACACACACACACACACAAACACACACTTTCAAGGAAAAAATTGGAAATCTGAAACCAGTTTAAGTAAAGTTACATATTAAGGTGGGAAAAACTTGAGAAAACGAGATGACAAACCTTTTTTTTTTCTTTTAAATTTCAGGTGCTAATTCATATGCCCACATATGTCCATTTAAATGCCAGTTTGAATATTTTTATGGCTAGGAAGACAAAATCACTGCTGAAACCCTTTTACTATGTAAGACTTGAAGCTTTCGCGGCGAATGTTATTGATTAAGGCTTCACGAGTGACGAACTGCGTCAAATTTAACTATGTATGAAGAGCTTTCTTCATGAAATTAAAGATGAAATTTTCATTTAAATGTTTTTTAAGTTTAAGTATCGGGTACTCTTGGTTCCGTAGACGCATGCCTATAACTTCAGGTGACATTTTACTAACCTTCGGATACTCCATACTCATATCTCGGGCAGGATACTCCATTAACAGCGAAACCATATTTTTTCACGTGAGACATTCTAGATCCGCAAAATATTCTACTATCTCTGATTGGCGAAAGTTAAATATGAATCGAGTCCACTAGATGTAAGCGGGGTAGCAAGAGCTTTACATCAATCAATGAAGGATACGAGCGCTTCATTGTGACACATACACGCTGATATTTTAAGATCCTTTTGGTTTTCAGTTGATCTCAATACATGTATATACTTCAGATTTAATCTTGACATCGAATTTTTGGGTGAAACGCAACATTTTCTTTACATATAACAGGCACACAGCAGAGAAAATATAAAATGCCAAATTTTTAGTGTATAACTAATGTATATCTAGTAATTTCACTTCAGATGTGTCATGGAAACATATTTTATACAAAATCATTTGCTTAATATATTATCGCATGTTTCAAGTTTTCCTCCAAAAATATTTGAATTATTAGACGTTTCCAAGTCCTGTAAAATCCTAAGCTATGCAGCAGTATACTGTATATTGTATCCGAATTTTTTTTTCGTATTTTAGAATAAAATTCAAATGTAATCATAAACACAGGCAAAGAAAAAACACAAGCCATAACAACAAAGGAGTTGGACAAGGGTGTGCATTATCACTCGCTTTTTTAATATATATAAATGACATTTTCCTAAAACAGAAACAGATTTTTTAACAAAGTAATTAGATTAAATAACAAAATTAGAGATAAAGGCGTTATTATATGCAGACGATGTAGCATTATTACAGAAACGTGAAGATGATTTACAACGTGCTATATACGAGGGCTGTTCAATAAAGATTGGTCATAATTTTTTACGGTCATAATTTTTCACATTAAAATTCAATCTTATTATATTATGTTAGCTTAATGTGAAACAAACACGCCATAGTAGTTTCATTGTTGGTACTCCTGGTTCCCGCCTGTGAGAACCAGGTAAGTTCAGACATGTTCAGTGTCGCCTACCGCTGCAATGTAGGTAACATGCAGTTAAAGTTGATGTTAGAGGAAGATCCGGAGTTTCTTTCAAGCGTAATCACTGCTGATGAAACTTCGCTACATCATTTTGATCCTGAGAGCTAACAGCAAAGCTCAGTGTGGAAATGTCCTTCATCACCAACCCCCCAAAAAGCAAAAGTGGTTGCTACTGCTGGGAAAGTTATGACCATCTCATTCTTTGATATTCATGGAATGGTTTATCAGCATGTTGTACCTGCACACACATCAGTAACTGGACAATACTACAGGGATGTCCTGAAAACATTGCAAGTCCATATGAGGCGCAAAAGACTACATTTCCGTGAAACAGGCTGGATACTGCACCACGATAATGCGCAGCTGCATATTGCCAATGTTGTTGCTGAATATCTTGCAAGTACATCCCTCACCCTCCCTATAGTCCGTATTTAGCGCCATGTGACTCTTTTCTATTCCATGACTTGATGAAACGCCTTCGTGGGAGGCATTATCCATCACAGAAGCAGTGGTGAAGGCTGCGGAGGCGATTTAGAAGGATCTGTCAAAAATTGTTTCCAGTATGTCTTGGAAGACTGGCAAAAACGCTGGGACAAGTGCATCGTATTCAGGGGAGAATATTTTCAGAAGGGCCATCAAAATTATGAGGATGAGTAAAGGTACGTTGTTAGAAAAACCGTTATCATTCTTTATTGAACAGCCCTCGTATATAAGTTAATCTTAATACGTAAGAACTATGACTTTCATATTTGAAAAAAAAAAAAAAAAAACAAAGGTAATGACTTTTTGGGTTAAGCAACAAATAAGATCTAAATTCACTTTAGATGATTAAACTTTAGAACAGGTTTCAAGTTTCAGATGCCTTGGATGTGGAATAGGCTCAGAGAAAGAAATAGATATTAACCTTAAACTGTCAAGATTTCAATTTATACGAGAGCATTACACAATGCTTTAAGAAATAAAACAAGAAAGGACCAAGAAATTTAATTTTATAAAACAATGGCAAAGCCGGTGGAAGTGAAGCCTATGTTATAACAAAGAAGATGGAGAGTAAGAGACAAGGATATGAAATTAAATTCTTGAGAGGAATTAAAGTACATACAAAACTAGACCACATAATTAATTATGTAATAAGAACAGAGCTGAAAATGAAATCTATAAATGAAGAAATAAAACAGTACAGAAATAACTGGATGTTACATGTGGAAATGATGGACTATGATAGACTTCCGAAAATGGCACTAAATTATAAACTAGGAGGGAGAAGAGATGTGAGCAGACCACAAAAGAGGTGGAGAGACTTACTGTGAAAAACGGAATAAACAATGTGTCTAATCCATGGAGTGAAGGTGATGATGATGATGAGAATAAAATTCTAATAAAAATAATACACTTCACATAGGTTATAATTAATAATCTTATGTATGAATTTATCCTATCCCAGCTATATGGTTTAGTAGAAAAACAGCCAAAAGGAATAGAGAGGATTTACACTAAAACATGTTTTCTTCCTGTTGATACGGAATGATAGCTAGTACTATTTGTGTGCTACAAGAAAACATGTTCAGCTTTTCTAGAAGTCTGATAAATATGTATAATTATGCTTACAAATTTTGTTCTTCTCATAAGTTTCTATTACCAGTCTTAATTACTGACATAGAAGGCGCATCAGAGAGTAAGTTTCTCTACCGTTTTAAACAAAGACAACATAGTTACATGAACAACTTTACTGGCAACAGGTACAGCAACGTTTGAGCTATATTTAGACATAGTCACCAAAATAACTCCGATACTTGTCATATCGTGAGATTAGCTTTTGTATTCCTATGTCATAGAAGTCCGCTGCTTGTGAATGGAATCACCGTGAGAATATCGTCTTCAGCTCTTCGTCGTTGTCGAAACTTTGTGCAGGGGACAGAAATTTCTTGAGATGCAAGACAAGATGGAAATCGCTGGGAGCAAGATCAGGACTGTATGGTGGTCAATCAAACAGCTCTCAGCCGAACTTCTGCAAATGCATTGACTGCTGTTTGGTTTCGGGAGTAAAGTGCTGCCGAGCAAAGTCCCAAATCCACGTCTCATCGCCCGCGACGACTCTGTCGAGGAACTCATCATGATACCGCTGCAGAAATGTCAGTACTGCTCTTAAGCGTTCCGTTTTGTTCTCGGTGTCAGGTTTTTCAGTATCCATCTGGCACACACTTTCTTGAACAGCAGGCAATTGCAGGCAACAAGAATCGGGATATCTGCGGAAAAAATGGTTGCTGAGCCCTGTTGGTTCTCCATGATGCGCTGCCGCACCCACTCAAGCGGTGTTCATTGATGAGGGACGGTCACTCATGGACACTTCGACCATCTTCGGTCCAACGTCGCACCATCTGTTTGCTCATGATGTTCTACCCTTAACCTGACAGAGCTGACATGAATTTCTATGGACACTATGTTTTATGCGTTAAGGAACTTTATCACTGATGACACCTCGTAGGCGGCGTGAGAACATATAAGAGACGCCACTTCGGGGAACCACTGCCGCGCTACTGGCTCTAGGCGAGACCTGTCCGGGCAGCATATGCTTGTTACGTCATAGATCTGTTACTCTTGTGTACTGTTCCCAGCTAAATACGTTTACTTTAAAGGAAACAGAATAGGAGAACTTATTTTCTGGATGTGCCTCGTAAATTGTTTTCAATCTGTACCTAATGGGGCATCCAAAACAGGCCACCTGAAAAACCCGGTCAATTATATAAAGAGATGCTTCAGGTAAAAATTGTTTGGGATAAAGGGAGACACAGTGTGGTATAAGAGAGATCCGGATACTAACTTCATAATTTTAAATAGATCGATATGATCCATAAATAATAAATGCCTTATCCAGTATATCGCCGGCATAATTTGTATATTTATGTGATATGTTCGACATAGGTTTTGATATGATTTCATGCTTCGTATGTTAAGATACGACTCCCAGTTCCACTTATTTTCCATATTCAACACAAAGAATACCACCATTAAACGAACGTTTCCATGTAATTCAATGCAATTGGAACCTGATTCCATTTTATTCGATACTACGCCCTCATAGAATTCCGCTTCATGGCTGTACTCATTACGCACGGTGTATTAATGTCACTTCCGAGTTTGACAGGTATGTTTATTATCCAGGTAGAGTTCACTTGTACTCTGTATATAGCAATTAGCAACAGAATCTGAAACTGGTCGACGAATGTAATTATTGTATAAAGTTCAGGTTTAATAATCATCAATGGGGAGTTTGCTTTAAAGGAACAGAGCTCAGTATTTGTTACATGTATTTTAATACTTTTATTTCTCACCACAAATTGTAACAGGGATCATGGGCACAGAAATTTCTGTAAATTGATGGATTTGATGATATCAAACCATGAATAACACTAGGTTCCCCCTCTATTTTCTAAAATGGACGTCTATAAGTGACACTGTCTGCTTATTCACACTGTCTCACTAATTTACCAACTGGTACGTCCTCCTTCGCCTGTTTTATATCTTGTTATCAATTATTACTGTCTTTTCTCCAATACATTTGTGAGTAACATTAGCAGAAAGTTAAGTATGTTTCATAATTCAGAACAGCAAAGTGATTTTAATAAAAACAGCATATGTAAATGAAACAATAATGTAAATGGAAACAAAAATTTGACAGGGCAGAATCGTACGAATTTCTTTATCATTGAAAATTCATATTTATACAAGGCACACACATATATTGAGTGTTCATTTTCAAGCGTGTCCCTTAGCGGAGGGACACAAAGTGGTAATGTGGTCGGAGAAGTTGCCTAGAAAGCATTAAGTTTAATCTAACAATGAGTAGTTCACAAACACATTAAACCGAACAAATAAAGCAATTCGCAATTTCACAAGCAAAATAAAATAAAGAACATGTAATTTTACACTTTTTTGTGCAAAATCTACCAATTTCCATTAATTTCGCATAGACAATGTTTATTAAATTCGCAGAAGTGAGCAGCAAAACGTTCTGTTGACAAAACAATGTTTTCTTACGCTAGGAATAGTAGCAAGTACTCCGTGCGAAAGAGATTTTGGTAAGTCACATACCGTATAGACTACCGTCTGTTACTATAAAGTGGAAAGTTGTTATGCTCACACATTCAGCCTTGCTTGCTAGGCAACTTCTTCAACATACGACTCATACAGCTTTGCGGAAGTACTATTAGGCAGTTGAATCTAAACTCTACGACTAGACAAATTACGCCATACGGCATGTCACAGTACATTTAAAGATGAACACTCAGTTTATACACCTCGTATAATATACATATTTATGTAAAAATGTATTTCTGTATTGACAAAGCACTTTTGTCCTGAAATAATTTAAAGTTAAGCAATAAGTACTTAGTTATAGTAGTTGGAAGCATTATTCAAATGTTTAAGCAGAAATTCCTTCTCTGGTGCTCACTTTCTTCTCGGACAGCCAGCCAGGTGAAAAGATGATCAGATATCGACGTTTCGGGAGTGTGCATCTCTCCCATCATCAGGATATTGATAAAATGTTATAACCATAAATGAAATACTGGATATAACACAACTATAAACAAAGACAAAACACTATCAAAATTCGCATTACTGAAAAAAATACTGTTTTCAGTGAATTAAATGCCAGATCAGGAGATGGCGTGAGTATAGAAAATGGTGTCAAAGAAACGTAACTTCTTAACTTGATTATCAAGCTGTATTGATCTTTGCTTCTTAAATCGACGGATTTCCATTTTAAGGCCGGTTTCCAAGAGGAGCTGAATTGAAATCCAGCATCACGATTAAGCGTGCTCATTTCCGAGGAAATCGCCAAAACCTCCTTA
The DNA here is from genome assembly GCA_030765055.1 of Mantis religiosa. Classification (NCBI taxonomy): domain Eukaryota; kingdom Metazoa; phylum Arthropoda; class Insecta; order Mantodea; family Mantidae; genus Mantis; species Mantis religiosa. The sequence goes on along the minus strand of CM060955.1, from coordinate 121,444,775 downwards.
ATTCTCCGCTCCCAGTAACTGTTGCATTTTGCCATGATAGTCGTCTCCCGAAAATTGGCTCTATGGTCGTTATCAAAACAATGCTCTGCCAGCCCAGACTTCTCAGGTTGCATTAAACGAATGCTCCGTTCATGTGCGATTATTCTAGTAGCGATGGTCCTTCCGGTTTGTCCTATATACGCCATCTCCTGACATGGCATTTAATTTACTGAAAACAGTCTTTTGTTCAGTAACGCGAATTTTGATAGTGTTTTGTCTTTATAGTTGTGTTATATTCGTGTTGTATCCAGTATTTCATTTGTGGTTATAACATTTTATAAATATCCTGATGATGGGAGCGATGCACACTCCCGAAACGTTGATATCTAATCGTCTTTTCACTTGGCTTGCAGCCCGAGAAGAAAGTGAGCCAGGAAAGCTTCAGGTCTTATTTCCTTCTCTGGGTTGGTCATATTGGGTGGCGTACGAGTGTATAAAATGAAAATGAGCCCGGACTCTGTAGAACTAAGGCTAATTGGATATTCTCAACATATAGAGAAGCCCCGAAGAAAAACTTATTTCGGTACCCTTCCAACACGGAATAGAACTCGGTGCCTTAAAAAGTGTGTTTCACCCTGCACAAGGGAGATGGAAATATGAATTGTCACACACATTATGGCACACTTTATTACAGCATTTGAAAGTTAATATCTGTTATTCCATTTAACTAGTGGATTTAAGCTTAGTACATTCAGTTAGCGAATTTTGAACTCATCAACGTACATTTTATTGCTAGCATGCTATCGACATTTATCGGCAACTTTGAAAACTACTACTAATGTTGGAAATTAATTGACCTAATAGTGGTCCAAACTATAAAGCCCGGGACTTAAAGTACTTACAGCATAGTAAGTCACCATTAAGGTAGATGTCTCATGTGTTTATGAGAACTCCTAAGTGGTTTACCGGAAAAAACACGAGTCAGTTGGAGAATTTAATGTCATGTCGGCACGTTGGCCATAGTAGCTCAAGGGTTAGAGCGGCTGGACGGCAACCAGAAGATCCGTGGTTCAAATCCCGGCTATGGCATTAAATCTTTCAGTCTGACTATCTTTCCAAGAATGAAATGCATTGTTAGTTTAAATAAAAACTGAACGGAATTGTGTGTAAAATTCAGTGCATACGGTACATTGAGAACCTTAATTAGGATACCAACAGAAAAAAAATAACAAAGAATGTAACAGAGAACTAAATGATAGAAACATATTGATCCAACATTATGGAACATCACAATAGTCACTTTTGACATACATAAATTAGGGTGGCTCTGAAATGATGATGTTTCTTTAGTTTTTCTTTGAACCCGTTTTACATTTTTATGCAAAGCTTGTTATCCCAAAGTTTTGATGCTTTAATTGAACATTTATAATAGACCCAAGGCAATTACCCCTATTTCTGAATATTTGAAATATGTATACATTATTTGATATAATTATAACAAATATATAAATATACAAATACGAGCGTGACCGTAGAATAGGTCTCCAATTTTATTTAATATAGAAAACATGTTTATTGTCAATGAATATTACATTGATGGAAAGGCGGTACTTACAGCTATTTTTCAACGTAATTACAATTGCGATCGATGCACTTTTGCATGCGCTATGGCAGTTTTTGTATACCCCTGTCACAGCACTCTCCCGCCAAGTTGCGCTGGTAGCGCTCAACCTCGTTTATCAAATCATCCTCAGTCTGTAAATGTGTTCCACCCAGGTGTGACTTCAACTCAGGAAACAGATGATAATCACTAGGTGCTAAGTCTGGACTGTAGGGGGGATGGGTGAGGATGTCCCATCCGAACTGGGCCAGGAGATCAGCCTCGCACACACCTTGCGATAATGCAAATGTTCGGTCAAAATCTTGTCAATCGTAGTCCTAGTCCTTCAGGGATAAGTTGGCACAGCTCGCGAACTGTCACACGCCGATCTTTAAGCATTTCTTGCTCCACTTTTGCAATTGTTTCGGCTGAAACCGAAGGCCGACCAGAACGCTCTTCGCCATGGACGTCTGTACGTCCGTCTTTGGACTCTCTGACCCACTTTCGCACGTTTTTGACGTCCTTACACTGTGGCCCATAGACTTCGCATAACTGACGATGAATTTCAGTGGGGGTAGTGCCCTTGGCACTCCAAAAAAAAACAAAAAAAAAAAAAAAAAACGGATCACTGCACGTAATTCGCACTTGGCGGCGGAAGTGATAGGAAGCTCCATCGCAAACGGCTGCCCAGCCAAGACTAATGGTTGCAACGGGTTCGTTGTGGTAGAGATTTGAAGGGGTGAAACCAAGCTACACGCCAGTGTTGCCGGATCTCACGTAATAGCGTTCCTCACGGCTCAAGCGCCTTGGAGACCTTATTTTACGGACACGCCTCGTATAATGTTCTTTTTATTTCATAACGAAAATGACATCTATAACAAATAAGACAAAGTTGAAGTAAAATCGGGGTATTTATTAAATAGATGGGACTAATGAATCTATTACAGAAGTAATTTGCTCTCAAAGCATCATTTTCATCTTCATGACAAGAAGAATATTCAATACAGTGCACGAAAACTTCCGGAGTAAAGTACAAATTACTACCAGAAAACAATGCCATACGATCAGCAGTTATAAAGCTCATTCTCAGTGAAAAATAAGGAAAAAAATGCCTCCCATGACCGGAAACACAAATAAAAAGAAGATACTTTTAAACAAATACTGCACAAAAAATATAGTATATTAAATGGACCCTACTAATAAGCTAAAGCAGACAGAAGAAACGGAGGAAAATGTTGTTTGAAAAAAAAAAAGATAGATTAATGGAGTCAGAAACATGGTTACAGGATCCAACTTTCAACGATAGTGAAGACTATTTAGTATTAAAACCGCTACTCCAACAAACAGGAGGTAATTCTCTGGATAAAGGACATAAAATGTCACCGCCTTTGAAGCTGAGCTGCGCTAGCAGTTGAAAAGATCTTGGATGAGTAAGCGATGAGAAAGTTACATGTATCCTATCAGCCACAGCTCAATCACTGGCTGTAAGGCTGTAAACCATTGCTATCAACAAAGACTCAATAAAACGACCGAGGGTAAAAACACCCTGCATAGCAGCAGAAATAGAAGCTTTGTTCGTTCCTTAAGTACAAGTAACTGTATATTGGGATGAAAAAGATGTTGCCTCATATAACTAAAGACCTAGGTTCTGAGCGGCTTACAGTTGTGGTGACTGGAGAGCTTCTTAAATCGCAAACACATTTAGACTGTCACACGCAGATGAAGTATACCAATGATTACAAGACCGCAACTTGAATGGAGGAGCTGGGTTCATATAATAGGATATCACGGCAAGCCACATAGATCTGAGGGTGGCACTCGTACTTTGCTGGAACAAAAGTTGTACTCTGTTTATACACAGCACAAACAAAAGCTGCTAAAGCACAAGTGTTCCTGGAACAGTGTACGAAAAACTTGTAAGTACATCTGACTAATAGACACCGTATGCAAGCATATATCGCAGTGGCATGTGTTTTTGAACAACTAACGGTCTGGTTTAATTTATCTTCCCTAGTGATTCCACTATCGTGGTGTTATGGGGAAGTTTGGTCCTCTATCCCTCTTATACTCGGGTGAGGAACTGAAACTCTGGATCAGATAGAGAAATACAGGATGGGTGAACAGCCCGGTGCTTAGAATGAGGGCAGAATGAATGATAGGAAAGGCGATAATGGAGCAATTGGTGTAATAATGGCGGGGGAAACCGGAGATCATAGAGAAAACATTCCCAGCGCCTTGTCCCACAAATATTCACATGGGCCGCCTTGGTGAGAGTAATGCGATCTAACCGCTGGTTACGTCGCGGCCAACGGGATATTCAAGTGATCCAAAAACCCAACTGTCTCAGAAAAATAGTTATTGGAACAAACTTAATAAAGCAAATTGGTGGAAATAATCATTTCTTCCACACTAGCTGTGTGTAGGCTAAGGTTTGGGTAAGTAGAGCCAGACTGAAAAATTCAATGCCATAGCCGGGATTTGAACCACGGATCTCCCGCTCTCCATATGGTTGCTCTAAACCAGTGAGCTACTATGGCCAACGTGCTGACATGACATTAAATTCTCCAACTGACTCGTATGTTTCCCGGTAGACCACTAGGGGTTCTGATATGCTATGAGACACACACCTTTTTGTGGCGACTTACTATGCTGTAAGTACTTAAATCTCAGGCTTCAAGTTAAACCATTATGTTTTACTTTTAAGTAAATTGATGGAAATTGGTGCATGTCTCATAGCATATGAGAACCCCCAGTAGTCTACCGGGAAACATACGAGCCAGTTGGGGAATTTAATGTCATGTCGGCATATTGGCCATAGTAGCTCAGTAGTTTAGAGCAATCACACGGAGAGCGGGAGATCCGTGGTTGAAGTGCTATGGCAATGAACTTTTCAGTCTGGCTTTACTCACCCAAACCTTAACCTACACACAGCTAGTCTGGAAGAAATGATTATTTTTATTAATCTACTTAAAAATAAAACACAGTGGTTTAACTATGAAACCTGGGACTTAAGCACTTATAGCATAGTAAGTCGCCACAAAAGGTGCGTGTCTCATAGCATATGAGAACCCCTAGTGGTCTACCAAGAAACATACGAGCCAGTTGGAGAATTTAATGTCATGTCAGCATATTGGCCATAGTAGCTCAGTGGTTTAGAGCAACTGCTATGGCCTTGAATTTTTCAGTTTGAGTCTACTCATCCAAACTGAATATAGGTACATATGAATCATATTTAGAGGATAAAGCTACTTATGAGCGCTTAGAATCAATTAAAAGAGATTAACTGCATGTTTTGGAAATAAGCTAGCGTGGAATATAGCAAAACACTGCTTGTACGGGATAGCTTTCACCTGAAAACTGTTGTTTAGGATATTAGAGTTTAATGAAAATAAGTTCATATTTTGAAAATGATGTGGTGTAAAGAAGCAACTCTGTATCTCAAAAGCCCACGCATTTTACTTTTGCATGAGCAAGCAGGGGCGGCTTCTGAGGTAGAGCCGCTGTGCCATGGCACCATCTGTTTGAAAACGAAAGAAAGAGAAGTGTATAGGAATTGCGCAACAATTGTTTCTGAGTATCTGCTCCCTCGTGTGAATAGGCGCGCTAAACGCAAGGGCTCTGTCCTGGTTGTTTTCCGTGGCTTGGTGCCGATTCCAGAACGGCACTATCTACGCTCATAAGCGCCTGTGTTAAGGGCCAGGATGTCTGCTTATACACGGCTTCTTATGGGAGAAGGTGGTGCCGAGATTTCTCTGGCTCATAACTTACGCTTTATCCACTAGAGTACAGTAAAGCACGGGACTTAAGATACCTGTCTCTCTGTCGCGAAATCGTACACGAACATTTCGTATCACATTCTCCATGAACTTTATCATCATTCTTTTACTGTGCTCGTTACACCTGTGAGTAACAAGAGTATGGATGTAATAAATATCTATTTCCGTTTCCCTGTGCATTCTGTTTGGTACAGTATATTATAAAATAGAATGGATTATTGATAAGATTACCTATATTGCTCGAAATTGGTACACATATTTATATTTTAACAACCCTTATTCATTCATTGATTCGTTCGTTCATTCATTCATGGCACCGTCAATACAATGCCTCACCGGCCGCCCCTGGTACCAAGTGTAATGTTTATGAAGAACATTTCTTTTGATAAGGCCAACTTCTGTGCTATTTGTTATATATATTTGTGTGTGTATTATTTTTAATACTTAGGATCAGATCGAGAATTTGACTTTGAAACAACTGCTTAATGATAACGATATCCACACTATAGGAGTTGTGTTATTATTGGATTTTTATTTTATTTATCTGAGAATAAAATTTACACTCAATCAGACTTCCAAATCTTAGGAGGATAGAGGATAAATGTAGCCAACCAAAGTATTTACCTCAGTGAAATCGACCGCGGAACCGCTGGTAGAAGCTGGTATGCTAACCACAGAAAGGGATTTTGCAACACAAACTGCATTGTGTTTCTTACAGTTGTTGTTCTACTTGTGGTTTTTAATTTGAGCGAATGCGACACAGAACTACATGAATTAATTCTTCACTGTTGTGATATGAAATGACATCAGTGACATTTGCAGAAGTCTACCGTATTTTTTGGTTAAAGCAGAGAGATAAATAGTTGATGAAACTACCTACCTGTTGACGTCGACATCGGTGGATTCTAGGATAGTCCTCGCTCGGTCGATATGGCCATGCTCTACAGCAGCAAACAGAGCTGTAAGAACAGAAAAAATTACATTATTTGTAAGAAAGGAAACGAAGTGCACCACCCCAGATAACGGATTAGTGAACGACGTGAGAGTTACATGAAGACCCTTCTGACCACGAGGTAAGGAGATTTTATCACACTTTCATTGTGCATTAAATTGCTCTTTATATACGAGTTATAGTCCATTTTATAATCACATCGAAATCACAAATAAGTTAAGCTCTTCAAAACTAGCTTACTTAAACTATTCAAAAGAGTAGCTGATGACTTCCAGAATCTGCTGCTGATGGAGGCACAATTTAAACTCATTTAACTGTTTAACCCATTTTAAATCTTCAAAAAATTTGTTTCTGACTTTTATGATACTTTCCTCAAGACGGTCCGAAGAGCTGCACTGTTTTACACTGTATTTTTGTTCAACTTAGAAACGGAGAGTAGTATAGACCCTGTAACTTCACTAACATGTCAAGAGGGAGTGGGAAATAAACCTGTGCTGTTACGACGGCACAAACTCATTTACATTACCAACGAAACTTTAGATATTAGAAAATTAAGTAGTTGTCCGGAACCATGTGTCCACAATTGCAAATAACTACAACTTTGGACCCCTGTCACATACTACGCAAGTTGCCTCACACGAAACTGTCGTCTTTCTAAATATAATATTTCTAGGGAAATGCAACAACTTTATATATACGTGGGATATCCATTGAGTCTTTTCTAAGTATCAATTTGAATGTGCGCTCAAGGGATATATGATGTGTACACATTAAACATACAATTTCTTTCTTATAATTTTCAGTTTCGGATAAATAGTACGTTTAGTGAGGTAATTTGAAACCTAAACATTAAACATACGATATATACATGTGTATCACTTAACTTCCAGTTACATAATGGAGTGTTATGAAACTCGATACTTATAAAACATATACCACAGTAAGTTCCACTAGAGTATAGAATAAAAAGAAGTATTTCAGAAAGTGGAGTGGCATTGTTACTAAAATTAGGCAAATGAGTCAACCTTGTATATACTTTTCTCCACTTACAATTTTTTTGATGAAGACTAGTTTCTGGGAACTTTTTCCCTATCGTCAGTTCTGTGGTTGACTGATGATGCATCCGGTGTCTGCATCTGGAAGTTTGATGACGTCATATACGGCGGGAATTTCAAAATTCATCAAGAGGTCCTGTTTCTTCGTAATAAATATGTTTTCCCAAATCTGTAGTTCCAGAGGTTTCTTTGCCTGTTTGATCAGTTCTATTTCTTGTTTTATGTTGTGATTCTCAGAACAAAAGTGATATGCTACGGCCGACTTGTCCTTGTGTTTGAATTTAATATTTCTGAAGTGTTCTTTCATTCTTGTTCCTAGATTAATTTTAGTCTTACCAATGTATCCACTAGAGTAAATACATTTTAAATATATTTCTCCTTATGAAAAGGGACTATAATATAGGCTAATTGAAAAACTAAATGGAAATTTCTCTCTTACTGTTGAGCTTTTTCACATAAGCACAACTATAAACGTTATAGACTATTTTATCTATAAAATGAATATTTCAGAATTTATACCAATTTTCCTTGCAATCTGTCGTGAAAATCAAACCAGTTAACGCTTCATACAACATACATCTGAATACTTGATTGATATTTTCTTATTAAAGAGAGGAGCACCACAAACAGGTTAAATATGGTATCTACATTAACCCTTATAATTTTTATATATTAGAATAAGCAGTTTTATTAAAGCTTTTGAAAACATGAACAGGTGTGTTACACACAGAAGGGGAGAGGGGGACAAAGAGAGAGAGTGTGTGAGTGAGAGAGGGAGGGAGAAGTTGGGAATGACAGTAAGAAAGGAGAAAACAGAAAATGAATTAAAGGGAGCGAAAAATAATAGAGGGGAAAGAGAGAGCAATTGAGGAGGAAATAATGAGAGGAAAGGATAGAAGGAGAGAGAACGAGAGTGTCGAGAGACAAAAACGTCTTCTCTTGATATAGGACAGTCCTGTTCATTTATGTTCCTCTACCTCTGATGCCATTTTAAGCGTCGAGTGAGAGAGCCAAAACTATGGATGAAACAGAGAAATTCAGGATCAGATGAGGAATGGGACTGAGGGAAGTAGATGGGACGGAGTGAGGGCGAAGTGGATGAGAGGAAAGATAATGGAACAATTAGTGGAATAATGGCGTGGGAAACCGCAGGACCCGGATAAAATCCGTCCCAGCGCCATTTTGTCCACCACAAATCTCCCTTTGCGGTCGCCTGGGATCGAACCCGGGCCGCCTTGGTGAGAGCCAAGTGGTCTAATCGCTCCGCTGCATAGAGAGTGCCATCGGTGTGCCGGAGTTTCGTCCCGCAGAAGTTCTTTTACATGCCACTAAATACGCTGACACGGGGCTGTCACTTTTAAGCACACTTAGAAAACATCTGGTTCGAGTTTTGAACCTGCGATTTTGGGATTAGCAGACCTAATCAACTGAGCCATCCAGACCGACAAAGACAGAGAGCGAAAGAGAGATCATTTGCTGTAGTAATATGAAAACTACGAGTGTATATGAAAACAACTGTAAATCCTGAAATGTTATTAAATCTTGAGACTGTTATGTGGATTGAACTTTCACAGCTACTTCTTTGATTTTACAAGTTAGTTTTAGTGTTCTATATTTTGACAAAAATAATTGTCACTGGAAACATCAGTTCAAGTACTGACCAGAATTCTCATATATAAAAATAACAATATGTAACAACTGAATATAATTCTTACAAGTTGTTATAATTATTAGAAGTGATCTTTCGGAACAGATACTCACGGATTTCCAAACCAAGATTTCTAAGATTTTTCTTTACTTCAATCTATTTCACTGTAGTCTGACTCCTTTGTTTATTTCTAAATGTTGTAAATGCCATCTCACGTCTGTTTTAAAGCACAATGATACGTTAACAATTCACAAACTGCACAAACGATAATATCCCCTCTACACTGTCTGTAGGAATAAAGTGCAGTTTCCTCAGTGTTTTAGTATATTTCGATAGTCCCTTGGCTGTGACATATTTTTAGAGCATGGAAATTAGAATTTATTAACTGCAACAGATAGTCTACGAAAATATCGCTACAGTTAACAAACGGTGTACATTTTTTAGGTTTCAGTTTCCCGGATAATACTTCTAACGTTCCCAGAGCAACTTGATTCTAAAAGTAAACCGAAATTCGTGTAGGTATATCTTGCTAACCTGAAATATATATCTTTCATAGATTTCATTGCTTTCCTATCTGGACCACGAGTTGTTAGAAGGGTGTAGCTTTTGTGGTAACCACCACTCCTGCAGTCTACAGACTTTGCGTAAACAAACGGGATGTAGCAACCGAAAACCACAGTGCACAACAGCTGCGAGGTGGTTTAACACCGCAAGACCACAACTGTGTCTCCAGCAAGCTCGGCCTCAAGGATTGTCCGATAAATCTATAACTGAGGTAATCTTGTCATCTTTAAGTTATATTTGGTCGTAAGTACGTAAGTGGACACTAATACAGCAGAACCCCGCTTAACAGAAACAACGGAGGGAGGGGAAAGCAGTAAGTGGATAATGAAGAAATAATGAACGGAAAAACATGAGGTACTCAAATTTCACGTTGGCACTTGGTTTTTTGAAGTAGTTTATGAAAATATGTACGTATAAAACTGTGGTTTACTCAGAGAATCTTTTCCGCTATGGGTCATTTGCCAAAGATCAACGTATCAGTCATATTTAATTTGAAATTTCCAACCACAGTGCGTGTTCCCCTGATTGGGGGTCTATATCCTAACAGATAATAAGCGAGCAGATGTGTGGCATGCATTTGGGAGGTCCTAGTTTCGATTTCTTTCGACCGCGTACTCTGACTTTGCGTTTTTCTGGGGCTTTTTTTCTCCGTTGTCTGTGGTCGAGTGCTGGAGTGGTTTCTCATCTATCACGATTTACTCTGTCTCATTTCACCTTCAATGAATTTTCTTCTCATGTCTCAGGTGTGTTTCAGGCGTGTTTCTGGGTTTCGTGATGTGTGGTGGTTACCGACAGATGGCGTGGGTGCTTGCTTCAAGGAGAAAGTATTCCTCGGTGACAGCGGAGACTGCTTCGTTGAATGGGTCGTTACTGCTCTCTCTGGGCTGCTACAGCAGTGGAAAGGGTCCAGCAAAGAACTCTTAGGGTCTTCCGGGATCTGCTTGCAACCTTTAGTCCCCTGAGGCCCACCCTGAGATTAGCAGCTGTAATAGTTCTCTCGTAGGTGAGGGAGGTAAATCTGTAACCCTTATCAGCATATTACCTTCAGGAAATAAACACAATTTGACAGCAACTATGGAAAGTTATCACTATTGTGTATGTAACCGAAACTTTCAACTTCTTATCCTTCCTGATTTCTATCAGATCGTACATCACAATGACAAATATCATTACTTTTCACCAGTTATCTATGAAACGTACTCATATCCTTCAAGTTCCTTGGTAAACTACGGGCAACAAAAATCCATGTTATATATTTACACTTTAAACCCCTATTTTCGTTGTTAGAATGAGGTTGATAGAAAAATATGTCATCTGTTGCAATTCTTACCGTGCAAATGTATATTTATTTTGTTTATTTTATCTAGTTTCTTCTTTGTAGTCTTTGTCAGATTCAGGCCATCAACCAGAAACTCCATCCCTCCCTCCTGCAGCTCTGGAAAAAACAAAGTAATGGCGAAAATAACAAAACACAAATAAAATTATAGAACATAAAGATATAACATGAACTTAATAAAATTATAACATTATAAAAACAACTCAATAAACTAAAATAAATATAAAGCAAAACAATTTATGCAAAAAGAATAATAAAATCTTTTGGAATACTTAAGGTGATTATATTGCTACTATTGTCCATTAAAAGATAGCAGCATAGAATGTTATAAAGACGTCTTAACTTGAGTTCAATATATATGAAAATAAATGGAAGAAATAGTAAACAAGGAACTTTTATTTTAATTTTATTAAAAATAGAAAATGTTCGAAAAAGTATATACCGGGTGAGTAAAAAATATGGAACAATGCCTGTAACCTCACTGTTGCAACTCTATGTAGTTATATTTTTAGAAAAGCTGTAATATATCAACATACCCTCACATAACTGTGATAAAAAATAAAGTGTGGTAACATTTCTTTTTTCAGCACTCCTCCAGCTCTCAAGTTTCAGAACAAACAAATACCCTTCCAAACCGCTTTTAAATTTATTAGGACCTTACTGCATGTGTACAGAGCAAAGGAAAACACATCATTAGTATATGCGCGATTTCTTGAGCGTTCGGGTCCCAAGTCCTCATTCGGTAGGTTTCGCCTATTTCCGTAAACACAGATGACAACTTTGAAACAGGAAATGCGCCACACACTGCGACATCTAGTGGCTAATACGCTAAGCTTTCACACGTACGCCATTTCATTTTGAGCAATTTTGAGGTTAATTATTAGCTAACCAGTTTACAATAAATCTAAAAGCAAGGCTATGTTGTCAGTGTTATGGCACTCGAAAGGGGACACACTATTTTTCGTCTACCTCCATGTAACTGTGATCTGAATGCAATTGAGCTGGCGTGGGCCAACTCTAAAGAATGTTTACAAAGTACACAACGTTAACGAGAGCCACAAATCTGCGGAAAGTTGCTATAGAAGCGACGGATAGGGAAGGATACGCTAAGAAGGTCCAAGAGCTGGAGATACAATATTGGAGAAACGATGGTTAATAGCAAATGCAATTAATGAAATTATTAACACATTAGAGGATACAAGCGATAAAAGTGACGCAGTAGACTTGGAAATCAAAGAATCACAAAGCGAGTGAGTGTTTATAGGTGTCATACTATTTGTTTAAAACTTTTATGTGTCTTATAACAGTAAATATATAAGCATACAGCATATCGCATGGAGTTCAATTGTTTTTTGACACATCTCATACTGTCGGCGCATATCTTTGCTTATCTTACCGCAATTTGGCTGAATTGTGTTTTTCTAGGTTGACCACACTGCAGAAACAAAAGCGTGTTAGCTCGTTTTTCTTCCTCTCTGCCCGCACTACACCGTAAATCCAGAGCTCAAGAAATCTTGCGCATATAGTACTTCAAATGGAGTAGGCATTGAACTAAACAATACAGTAGGCTACTTCAGTAGGTGGCTTTGAACTGAACAAACACAGAGAAAAGCTAAGCGAATAAGGACAACAATGCTTACTTCATTGCAAAATATTCGTGAAAGTAGTCATGGCAAAACTTACAGAAAGACAACGAATTGAAATACGAGGGCTGTTCAATAAAGAATGATCATAACTTTTTAAGGTCATAATTTTCGCACTAAAATTCAATCTTACTATATTCTGTTAGCTTAATGTGAAACAAATACCCGTAGTAGTTTCATTGTTGGTACTGCTGGTTCCCACCTGTGAGAACCAGGCAAGTTCAGACATATTCAGTATCGCCTACCGCTGCAATGGAGGTAACATGCAGTTAAAGTTGATGTTAGAGGAAGATCCGGAGTTTCTTTCAAACGTAATCACTGCTGATGAAACTTGGCTACATCATTTTGATCGTGAGAGCAAACAGCAAAGCTCAGTGTGGAAATCTCCTTCATCAGCAACCCCCCAAAATAGAAAAAGTGGTTGCTTCTCCCATTCATTGATATTCATGGAATGGTTTATCAGCATGTTGTACCTGCACATACATCAATAACTGGACTTACAGGGATGTCTTCAAAACATTGCAAGTCCATATCAGGCGCAAAAGAGCACATTTCCATGAAGCAGGCTGGATGCTGCACCACGATAATGCGCGGTCGCAGATTGCCAATGTTATTGCTGGATATCTTGCAAAATTCACGTGAAGTGCATCTCTCACCCTCCGGCAGGTCCATATTTAGCTCCATGTGACTTTTTCTATTCCCTAACTTGAAGAAACGTCTTCGTGGGAGGCATTATCCATCATCAGAAGCAGTGGTGAAGGCTGCGGAGGTGATTTTGAAGGATCTCTCAAAAATGTTTTCCAGCATGTCTTTGAAGACTGGCAGAAACGCTGGGAAAGTTTATCGCATTTAGGGGAGACTATTTTGAGAAGGACCATCAAAATTATGAGGATGAGTAAAGGTACGTTATCGAAAAAAGTTAGGATCATTCTTTATTGAACGGCCCTAGTATTAATGATCATCAGATGTGGTGGTAGGAGGAGCAACAAAGAAGAGCTTTGTGTCTTGTTTAATGAATCTATGGTAAGCAAAATTTTGAAAAAATCAAATAAAACTGGAAGTGTTAAAAATAAGGCAAAATAGTGTTAAAAATTACAGTTCAAGAAAGCATTTACCCGAACGTTCCAAGACCGAGGAAAAAAATTGCCATTATAAAAGTCACGCTCTATTCACAATCATAGTTTTCTAATAAATATCACTTCATAAAACTGTAACAAGTTACATGCATTGCACCTTACCTTTTACTCACTCCGTATATGTATTAATTTTGACATGCTATCTCATTTCTCGGTTCAGAATATTTTCATGTGGAGACCTGATGTGGAATAATTTACAAGCGACTGGTTCTTTAATGGGTAGCTCATGAAACAGTAAATGAACTGTGTGAAATGAATGTTCAGTCATTCACAAAGCTTCAGCTTTACTCGGCATTCATCATCATGGAATAGGAAAACACCTTACAGGAAATTCCCCTAAACTTAGCTCCGAACTCTGATTATGAGACAAACATACTACTCCTACACAAAGTAGGCTTCAACATTTATATTCTCATTATTGGTATTTCTTGTAATTGAATAGGTTTCTGAGATGTGTCGACATTGAGAATGTGACTGAAAATAGTTGGCAAAAGCTCTTACCTAAAAGATGCAACACAAGCTCACATGCAAAAACAAATAACTTGTTTAAGCAGAATTTAGTTTGACCTTTTGCACTGTAAAAGCGGGATTTGATCCTCCAGGACGACTTCGGAAATCTTTGTTTATTTTAATTTTAACATCCATTAGTCCTAACTTTAATCTGATAGAAGCATATGAGACATTTCACATATGGCTATTTTGGCAACAATCATGAATGCGAGAGGTTTGTTAACGAACTCCTTTTAGCTAAGACTGTAGTACCGTGAGAAGGAAATCATCCAGTGATGATGAGCTCTAATAAGAAAGAAATAATAGTTAAAAAGCGACTTTTTGGTTTTGGATGTACAGGAAACAAACGTTGACAGCACTCTTTTATAATGTTTGTGATCGATTTATATCTATTTATAGATACTTTTTCCTTTCTTGTCATAGACCCCTTCCAGAAGCGTAACTTGGACGAAGACTGCAGCCGTTTTAATGGCGGAAACACGAACAGTCCACACTAACCCTTTCACTGCAACATTTGACATACTCAATGTGGGTTTGTGTACTCTTATATCGATCAGCGTATCAATTGGAGTACCTTGCTCGTTAGCTGTTGTTCGGTTTGGTTTTCTTCTCTCAACGATATCAGTATATGGTGTTCCACGAACGAGTGAATATTGGTCATTATTTTGTACCATTCATACCTTCGAACACAAACGAGCTAGTCACAAATTATGATTCGGTCCCAGATGTATTCTGTTTCGTATACCTATTATGCGATCTAGTGCACAGTTCAGTTTGTCCAGAAGTGGAGCAAGGTGCATCCGGTGTCTCATGGCGTAGTTCGTGTGAACAATCTAGTTTCGCATGCTACTGGGCATTCGCTGTAGCAGATCGAAACTAAAGAAAGTGTTGTATTGCAATTAAATGAGGAATTATTGAACTGTGATGGGAATAGATTATGTCTGTATTTCTTTGGAACTGCACGGGACCAACGGGAGTCATGAATGGGGTGCAGTATTGGAGAGTGGGACGTGATTAGCTCCCCAAGCCCTCCGGGTTATATCGTGTCCTCGGAATCTGTGAAAGTATACATATTCATTTTGTGTAATAATATGAACGCAAAGCTATACAAATCCAAACAGGCATCTAATCTTTAAATTTATTCTTACTACTGCTAATTTATATCTCAAAAAATAATAATTTCCTAAATTTTCTTATTATTAAGCAAAGTATTCCCCTTTTAAATATGTCAACGAGAAGTATTGTCTTAAAACTGAAATAAAGGTATTTTCTTCAGTAATAGTTGTGTATATTTTCAGAGCTCAAAATATAATATTTAAGGGAACATCAAAATATTAAAACTGATGTTCTAAATGATTGGAGTCAAATATGTAATATTTTAATCGGCATTACAAGAAATTAAAGGAGTGCTTATATAAAATTTAATTTCAATATGGTGTTACACTTTTGAAACAGTTAATGCAAATAAATATCATTAGTTATAATTAAAATCTATGTCCTCCAGCAGATATTAAGCAAGAGGTGCCTGCTTCTGTGACTGAATTCCTTATTGCCTTTGTAACCAACTGTACGGTGAAAATGTTCATGTATTAAATAGTTTGCATTAAAACCGAAATGTGATGAAGCCGTGCAACAGTACATAGCTGTGCTTATTATTGCTTTAAGTGTAAACAATGACGATATCAAAATTCCAATCTAAAGTGTATTGCGGAAACTTTTCATGTATCTAATTTACTTATGTGAGAAGAGATAAGTTTTGAATAGGGGTAAAGAAAATATTTGAAAAAATTATGCATAATTTACCAGAATAGAGATTATATTTTAGGAGGTTCAGTACTTTTGATATGGAAAGTAATTGTACTTTCACACTGGCCGTGTGTAGGCTAAAGTATGGAAACACGAGTCAGGCTGAAAAATTCAATGCCATAGCCAGGAATTGAACCACGGATGTTCTGGTTGCCGTCCAGCCGCTCTAGCCCTTGAGCTACTATGGCCAACGTGCCGACGTGACATTAAATTCTCTCCACGACTCAGTTGGAGAATTTAATGTCATGTTGGCACGTTGGCTATAGTAGCTCAAGGGTTAGAGCGGCTGGACGGCAACCAGAAGATCCGTGGTTCAAATCCCGGCTATGGCATTGAATTTTTCAGTCTGACCCTATCGTTGCACACTTTATATGTTACCACAGCCTCAGGGAATTAAAACATCACAGATATGTACGTAGAATTATGGTGTATTTTTCCACAACAAATTCAAGGTTTTTTTTCACTTTATTTTTTTTTAAATCTTTTTTTAGCCACAATAGCTAAACTAATACGTTTAGATTTGCATGATTAAATAAAATATTCCCTTGCTTTATTATGTTGCAGTTTTGAGTGATTCTATAGGGACATCTTAAAATCTGAGTTTACATCAGTTAATTTAGCATAGCAGAAAATAGAAATCTTTAGCTTTATGGGGGTCTAAAGAGGAAACATTGACACAGAAGTTATACATTTAGTTGTTTCTGCAGTATTATTAATTGAAAGTCCCTCCTTAATTTCTGTATATATTATTTTAGACACAATAATTATATTTTAAAACGTTTTAAAAATTGTATCGCATCTGCCATTTTTACTGTAAGTTTTACACCACTTCACAGAAAAGAATCATATCTCCTTCATCTTTAGACGTACAGTGACAAACTTAGCAGCAATGCCCAATGTATTAAAGACATCGTCTTGTCGCTTTTCCACACCTCCTTCGTTTAGTGCATGAAGTACTTTCCCTTGATTCATTTAGGCAACCAAGCATTATAAAGGCTTTTTTACCTAAGTTCCATGAATGCCTCATAACTAGACGAATAGTAGGTGGAGGAAAACCCCGTGGAAGTTTTGATATAGACTCATACTTTTGTTCAGTAAGAAGCTTTTGTATTCTAATATATAGCCTCTTTAATTGCAAATATATGACAGTTAAAGATAATAAGAAATAATAATAAATTAGGTTTTGGTATTTATAGGAAATCTACTCATATTGATAATTACATAAAAAATAAATTTTTTAACCCTTTTCCACATAAATTTTCTGTTTTTAATAGTTTGATTTATAGATTAATAAATATACCCCTGAATAAAGAAGAACTTAATAAAGAATATAAACATATTATTAATACTGCTTTAATTAATGGTTTTAATAAAGATTTTATACAAAAGAAAATTGAAAAAATTAAATATCAAAAAGTATTAATGATATTTCTACTCTTAAAAAATAAAAGATGATTATAAATTAAAAAAAATTACTTACCATCCTTGGGTTAATAAACATTTTCAATTTTTTTAAAGAAGTTTGTATAACTTCAGTTCCTCAAAATAAATATAGTATTAAAAATTTATTACAATTTTCTAAAAAAGATAAAATTCCTAATAATAAAAAATCTGGTATTTATCAATTTAATTGCTTAGATTGGGTTCAGGTTTATATTGGAAAGACGAAACGTAGTTTGGAAACCAGAAAGAAAGAACATTTTCGTAACATTAGATATAAACAAATTGATAAATTGGCCGTATCAGATCATTTTTGATGATTTAACCAGGAAATAAATCCCGAAGTTTTATTAAAACAATTAAATGTTCCCATAGATTTAATAATTTGGGGAAAAATATTTATTTAAAAAAATAAAAATCTCGTAGTGAATTTTGACATACCGGCAATTGATTCTGTTTTTAGGTTTGTTTCGTCTTCAGATGTTGGTAATACGTAAATACGTAAATACATGGTATCCTTGACAACGAAGTGTATTGACTAAAGATGTGAGCAAATGGTCATGAAATTAATTTCGCATAAAGAAAATAGAAGTATTGTCATCAACTTCTTAAGATAAGTGGAAAATAATTACTAAATATTTTTATTTGTATAATATTTATTACTCCACTGTATCTAGCTTCATTTTCTGTGTAATATGACAGTTTATTTCCTCCATTTTTCTTTTGCTTTGAACATTTATTTTTCTGTGAATGAAGGTAGCTTAATTACATAAATATTAGGATAATGCAATAACATAAGCGCAGTAGTTGATCTACCTTGGAATTATTTAAAAATTTATACATTTTATAATATGGTATAATTAGGAAAGTAGTTCCACTCCATTTAAAAGTAGATCAACAAACAGAGGGATGAATCTGTGTTCTGTAAATTATTTGAGCCTGATGTCTTGAATGCTTTCTAAGAAAATTGTTCATAAATTTAATATATTTGACACTGACATTTTTATATCCCCATAAAAATGCTTTAGACGTGGTAACAATGTGGCGAGGTGAACTGAGCCGTTTGGTAGGTTGATACGGAAGGCAAATGCCCATTTGCCATGAGTATTGATGTGGAGCAAAAGCTCAATTGAAGTTCGCTGCATCCGTTGCTCGTTTACGAGAATTTAAAGTTTGAGAGCCTTTAAAGTATCATGAAAACAAAATAAATTCTGTGTCCTTCATAGCTCGACCTGTATGCTCTATCTATTACTGATTTTCTGTTAATCTAGGGCAGAACTAAGCACGCCGCATGACATGGACCTCTCCCTCATTCGAGAAGGATCAATGTCAACTCTCAACAGACCCAGCTGGCTTATTGACAAATTAAAATAGATAGACACATAAACCTGTGGTTTTAAACTGTACACGTTCGCAATTGCCGGCGTGACCGAATCAATAACACATGGAAGTATGTAGCAGAGAAAAAGGGTTTGCTACATATGCTAATTAGTAATTAAGCTGACTGGAAAATTATAAAAAATAAAATAAAAATGAATAAAAAACGAAGAAATGTAAAATAAAATTTCAGTTTGTCAGCCTATTCTATATGTCTGTATTCGCTGAAATATGATGCAGATAACATGTGAGGTCCTTCAAATTACATCTTGCGTTGAAAGTGAAAGCATGTAATGAATTGGGAATTCAAGCTTTCATCACGGAGAAATTCAACTTTAATTGTATGAAAATTGTTGATATTGCTTTAGTCGAGTTCATAATGAATACCTGTTACTAATTAAGATGTACAGGGGAATAAATACAATATAGTCACATGAGACAGTGCTGGCAACCTAGCGACTTTGTTGCTGAATCTAACGTTTGTATGTTTTAACGACAAATTATGAGAAAATATCAGCTGTGCCAATATTTTAACCATCCTTCTATAATTACCCACTTCTGCAGCTTCTTCCAAGTTTCACTCTAGCTACTCCATTTGGTGATGACTTATTCAAACCTAACATCTCTTTACAGAACTGTTCATATGTGTGTTCAATATGCTTTCTTATCTGTTTTATTACATTTTAAATGTAATTTGACAGTACGAATTCTTGTGATTGGTCTCCTCAAAAGGCAATTCACTACTGAACTATTCTCCGCCACGCTACAATTTTACAGATAACAAGTGGAGCAGTATAAAGCTTCATTATTAAAACGTCTCTCTGAAGCAATTAGGAGGCAATATTGCAAACATTTAAATGTTTCCACTATATATACGAAAGTAGAGTGTAACATTATAATTCACAGCTAGCTACTTTTAATGATTTTGTATTGCACAAATTAGTGAATTTTCTCATTAAATGAAAGAAGATGTATAGCCATGTATAGCCATGCTATACAATACCTGCGATTCCAAACGAAACAGCGAAATGAACGACATACACAACGTTCCTTGTACGCCTAAAATTATACTGTTTGCGTACGTTCCTGTACCGGAACTTTGGGCGATTCCCTTCTAAATGCTTCTCGGTGTAGTTTGCAACTGTAATGTACACCTACGACGATCTAACACGCACCATGATTTTTAATTAAACATTATTGTTGAAGGAACGTTATGCCTTTGTTTTACATTATCAGGCTGACAATGTATGGGATTATTCACTACAAGACCAATAGGACAAAATTCCCGTACTATGTGGTGTGCATGATCACTGGAGTTGAGTCTTTTGGTGAGGCCGCTTGCATTATCTAGTTTACGATATCCTTGTAACGTCATTACTCAGGAGACGTTCAGCTCAAGTAAAGCAAGTCAAAAGACACTAGGTTTAATGCTGTGAACGTAGCAGAAAGTAACTGGTAAGTAAAATGTGAGGCTTGTGGTTGCTGTCACCATTATTGCGGTCTACAGTGATTTAGCAACGAGACATTATATAATTAATGTGACAATATTAAAGTTTTGATTTTCCTCTTTAAATGGTTATTATTACGATATTACTAAAATCTATTTTATTATAAATATAATTATATTTTTCACCTTTCATCCAACAGAAGAGGACTATTTAAATATTTTACTTGATACTGTTTCACTCGTAGAGGTTGGTTTGCGCACAAGTGCTCTTGTTCAAAATGTCATATATTCAGGCTAGTATTCTTATAAGATAATGCTGGACTTATTTGAATGCATTGTGTTTTATCTTTAAACTTTGAAGACAGAAATTGCTGGTACCAGCGTGTATATTGTTTTTACTTTGAATATGTCATGTTGCTAATACAAATGCTCGCCAGAAGTAAAATGTTTGGCAATATAAATATTTCTGTTATTGTTAATGTGTGCAGCTAACATACTCGGTTTCGTGGTCCACAGAGAGTTTCGGCGCCGTGTTCCAACACTGGATACCGCCGGTAAGGCAGAGTCCAAGGACTGAGCGAAGTTTCTGGTTAACGAGCAGGACCTCTCTATGGAAACTTGGACAGTCCTTGTCGTGGCACAAGCCGAATCCAACGACAACACCCTATCTTCTTCTTCTGGAGTTAACAACACCGAAGCTAGCTGCAGTGGTATCAATGAGTTCATTCAGACAATTAAACTTATATTCTTGTAAACACTCAAGAAAATCAGAAAGTAAGCACTTTATTTCTCTTAGTGAACCAAATGACTTTAAATAATATTGAGTTATGACTACACAAGCTTAATATTTTCATGTTTCTCCAATGCTTAAAGGTACCCAGTGAAATTTCTAAGCCTTATAGCTTTTATCCAAATGTTTTCAAAATGTTGTCACCAGGTGCTCTACCGTAAAATTTACTCAAATTGTTTCCAAGACAAAATTACTTTTATATTAATTAACCGGATATTCTGAATGATGCAGAAATCTAATTCTTATTTTTGTTCCTTCTTCAATTACTATCAGGAAGGACTTCAAAGTCTCTTCCGCATCAAAGGGTAACATTGTAATTTTGGGTAACATAATTAAAATATTACTGCACAAAACCGAATACACATTTTTACTCTTCTGGTCGTTTCCAGAAAAAATTAAATATTTAAATATAGTTTTTGTAACATTTTATGCTTAATGAATTAATTATGACATATCTTAAGAAATTTAAAAGTGTGGCAAAATTCACACAGCAATCTGTAAATTAATTCTCTTTGAGTTTATGATACAAGTTTGAGCAAGATTGGTTTCAAATTATATCAATTGTACATTTTAATACACAAAAATAAGAAAAATAAAATTTGTGTAAACAACATTCGAAGGATTTTCAGGACATTAGATAAAGTGTTTTTGTGGATTCAATTCATCGCGTGCTGAAGTTTCAAAGATCTTCAACAGAAAAAGGAATAATTTATTAAGATAAAGTTTAGCAGTAGTTAGTTTATCTGGTCCTTGGTGCACACATTTTCATTTAAGGGAGCCTTTGAATATTAAAAATACTAATATTTTCACTTAAATGCAGATTACAAACTATCTACTAAACACTCACTCACTGTTGCCAGATGCAATACAGCACATCTTAATCATTAGCGCTAGAGAACTTGCAAGATCCAAGTTTGATGCAACAACGATTGGGTGCTTAAGCTTTCATTATGGACCTCCATTCACATTTTTATGACAATTATAATTAGTCTTTATACTTTCTTCATATACTACATACACTTTGGGATTGAGAATAAAAATCCTACTGAAATGACAAACGAGAGTTGCCAATTTACAAGTTGAGTGGTGCATTTAAAGTTTACCCTTACCTTAAGAATCCGCTATTGTCATCAATTCGGAAGTTCAATGCTGCAAATTAACACGAGCCCGAACGACTTAAATATGAGGGATGTGCAGCTATAGATGAGAATGAACAAGAAGTTAAAACCCTTTGTCACATGCCAAATTGCAGCTTTGGTACAAATTGACACTCAGTGACGTGGAGTTAGCAACATGTAACAGTAATAAGACAGTTTTAATTATGGCGACCATATGCTAAAGTTTTAAATGTTCGTAAATCTTAACCAATTGTTTTGGTACTTTAATTACGTACTGGATACTTTATTTGCGTCACGTGAATTTCTTGCATGAGCAATTGCTGTTAACACCATAAATTCTCCACAATTAATAAGTTAGACTTTTGAAACTTGTTTTATTCTGTGAAAATGACAGAATATTTAAAATATACTTATATATTATGGTTTACTTAATTAAACTTTAGAAGCTCTTCATACGTATAAGAAAGTGGATGTTTAGATCTATTTACCTATCATTTATAAGGCCTTTACCCAAGTGATAAACCGTATAAGTTGGAACGTCTTATATTTCAAGGAATTTAGAAAATGGTTCCCTCAGAATATAATTAAATATTCGGAACAGTATTTTAACCCCGCACGTGGACATTTAAGCTTTCTTCTCTATGAAATTATCTTTCAGTAGTAAGCTTATAATGCTCAAACATATTTACTTTAAAGCTAAACAAATTAATATTTAAGAATGAAGGAAGAAAGATTACCATGTAGCGTTATTAGCTGGACAGCTCCTGGAAGAAGAAAACGAGAAAGGGCACGCTTGACATTAATGGATGAAGTTAATAAAGCAATGCAGAAAAGAGGACTGAAAGAAGGGCAATGGCAGGATAGAAGAACTTGGAAGTATTTAACAGGAATAAAGACAATCACTAAAAAGTGGAAAGCCTATATAGAAAGTAATATTTTTGTACATTTAAAAACAAGCCGTCACCGTATTGACTTGTGTTTTAGTATTCGAAAAGAGAGAGAGAGAGATCCAAGAGGCCAGCATATTATAGATATGTACTATAAGCATATTAGAATTCGTATTATTTTTTAAATTAGAACCATGAAAAAGCTTGAAATATCTGACCTTCATGTTGTCACAATCTACCGTTGGTTCTATTTTACAGAACAGAAGTTCTAGAAGTGGGCAGACAGCTTTCCTTTTATGATATGCCGCTCGGTAAGTCTATTTGTCAATCTCTGTGGGGAACCTTCAAGAGAGTACATATTCAAGAGACTTTGTCTACAAGATGTTGCATTACGAATAAAAAAACAGAAATTTAAGAGAACAGTGGTTCGGCTGGTGAATGCTCATATTTCTTAAGGAACCCAAACAATTTGTTTAAGTAAAAATTGTAAAGTAAGTCACTTCTTGGGATACAAAATTCCTTGGAGTATCGAGAAGAATGTGCCACTCGGTTTGTATTCTGAAGTCTGAACTTATATCCGAAAGAACGTTTATAATGTTAACTCAAGTACCTATAGGTATATTCGTTGTACGAAGGCCGAGTAAAAAGGTACACTGAAGTGAAAGTTTTCTTTTAAAAAACAAAAAACTTATGTTAACCAGCGTTCTCAGGTGTTCAAAAAATTTCAAGTACCTATATGAAATGTAGAAATATAATGAAACAATGTGAAAACGTTGGAGATTATAGTTATCCTGCAAAATCTGATATCTTTAAAATTAATCTTTAATAATTTCTTTTGCTCCCAGATTTGTTACATTTAGAAAATGTGAGGCTGTTAGTTAATGCAAAACTTCCTTTGACCTAACAAACATTTTATCATCAATCTGTCGACATGAATAAATCCCCAATGGTACTGAAGTATAGAATAATGATAATAATAAATTAATTATTATTATTATCATCATCATCATGGAGGAATTATATTCTTCCAAAATCAATGTACATTTGACATTTGTGTTTTTATGATCAATTTCATTATTAAATTTAGTTTATGAAGTGTTATCTCAAGAGATTACCGCCTCAATTTGCTAAGTACTTAGTAAATTATTTAGCTATCGCTTTTTAAGTGACATTTATAATATTGTCGCCAAGGCATTGTTATACCGCTAGCGCAAGCTTCAGCCGGCGCGTGGGCGAGCGGTGAACGTTTACTGAGAGAGAAAGAGACAGAGATAGTCTGCATCGTGATTGTTATCGAATGACTGACTGAAATCTAGAACAATGACTGGAGGTATAAAGGCCGGCAAAGTGTTAGTTGTTAGTCGCTAGCGAGCTGTTAATTGCATGTGCAGCTATTTGAAGTGTACCACAAGTGATTTCTGTTGTTTATGTGTGGTGAAGCAATGAGAGACCTTGAAGACTGCGTTTGTGTATGTTATGTCACTCTACTGCTGTCAGGATTTTACAAAGCATGTCTTTAGTTGTAATAAGAGCATTTTAAATTTCTGCAAACAAGACTTTTAATTCTACAAACCCACAAAGTTACAATATTAAAGGACAAGATAAAAAATTTGTACAATTATGAAACCTCTGTGCTAGTTAGTATCTCTTAAGGTACTTTTGAAAAACTGTCACTATAAATTAACAAAAAATGCAATGTTAAGTTGCATAAAATATCATTTCGGTCTGCCTGTGTAGTTTTGTTTTCTTTTTCTACGTTTTACCTTTTAAGAGTAGTTCAATTATTCAACCACTAAAAACATATCTATGTATTAAGACCATTAATATTACCAAGAGATCGTCAGAATTATGTAAACAAGTTCTCCTAAAGAAAAACAAAAAATATAGTGAATGTTTATGAATTGTTGTAAGCTCTCTCACGAGCAACAGCAGTTGATTTTAGAATTCATTCAATTAATATCAGTTAACCAGTTTAATCCACAGCAATACATATGTAAGAGGACATGTTTTCTTCTACTGGACGTTCTAGATTTCATACAAGTTGTTCAAATTATGCAACTAATGTTCTAGGAGAAATGAAAATTACCTTACTTTCTGATTTTCTGATCATTTCTACAGCACAAACTATACAAAACAAATAGTTAACAAGCAAAATAAACTGTATAATCGACTAAGATTAATGCGAGTGAACAACAATATCAAGTTTTACAGTTAATGCTCTTCGGCATCACTAACAAAGGCTAAATATTTGCATTTTATGGTATGCATAGTTAGAAGGATTATATGTACCTTAGTAGGAATTTGTAGGTGTTGTTGCGACTGTGGTTTATTATTATTGGTGTTGTAGTTGTTATAATGCAGCCAAGCCGCCATCAAGGCCTGCCTTGTTTGCTTGTATCGACTTGGTGATTTTGTTCCCTGTTCTTCTTGCTGCACGGCGTGAAGATTGACAGACTGTCGATGCTGTCGTTTTTTGTGTCTAGAACGTTCATCGATATTTGCAATGTGTTTAGCTGGTTGAACGTTTTTCCCTAGCTGTTCAGGGACAGGAGCGTAAGCAGGGAATGTCGTCGACGTTGTTTCTGTCGCCCTGGACTGTAAGTTGGTGATGACGGTGCTTTTGGAATTCGTCTAAGCTGCTCTGGCGAGAGGAGGTTCAGAAGTGTGTAACGATGCTTCTGTTTTTGTCGTCCTGAATTGTGAGGTGGTGATGTCGGAGGCTGAGTACTTCGTCTGAGCTGCTCTGGTGACAGTAGATTGAGCACCGATTGTCGATACTGCTGTTTCTGTCGCCTGGGGCAAAAACTCGGCGCCGTTGGAGATCTGGGTGGCTTGCATTGACGAGGGATTCCATGTAACCAGGACGATCTTGGTTGACACTGGTATGAGTCCTGTTGAGAATTTGGATTTTATTATACAAAACACACGACGAATATCCTCTCAAGAGATAAATAGATATATTCAAAGTCGTTGAAGTTAAGGTAGGCTTCTTTCTAAACTCTTACCATATGATTTATGTGATGGTGTGAGTTATAGTTAAGGAATTTTCAACATAAGTGGTCCTGAATATCATACATTCCTCTATTATACCTTTCAGTAAAAAGTAAACTGAGGATTCCTTGGACTTACTTGAAACTTTCTAACTACATAATCTGGTAGATTATAAAAATTGGCTACAGGTTTTCAAATTACAACGTTTTATACCAATATGAATTACTTTAATGTATTAAAGCGCAGTTCTTATTTTAAAATTTCTTACATTTTGTGATACAATCATTGTAGATTCTATATTTAGTTTTATCAGATAAAGAGAGAAGTGAGTTTCCGTAAATTCTGTGAATTTTTCACGTCAGAAGTACGCACACATTTTGTCGGGAAATAGCAAGTGAAAACATTTCAGACAACGCTTGTTCAAATGAAATATAAACTGAGGCAAGCTTTATGCATTGGACAACATACATTTCACCACAATGATAAGAGTCAAACGAATATCTCATACCTATGTTCCAATTTAGTAGAAAGCCCCATGGATTTGAAATTATATTTGGGTTATGTCTGCGTTTATGCCGGATTGTTAATATTCTTAATACAAGTAACGACTATTTTAAAATGTTCTATGTGGATTAATAATTGTTTTTATACATTTATTTGAAATGAGCGTCCTATCTGAAATCTGTTATCTTAATTATACCGAGAAAAGGTATATCATGTTTATCGTTCTCTGAATATATGAACTGGTAGCTACTGTGTACACAAATGAACTTATTTTAACTATTCTGTGCCAAAATAAAGCAGCGGTGTCTTTATTTCAGTGTATTATTTCACTGCTTACATACCGAAAATGCTATAGTTCTCCAAATCATAAATAGTATCTGTCAACCCAAAGTGGGATTATGGGTCTTACTACCTAGATTTAACAGCAGTTGAAACGTAAGTACTAAAACCAGCCTTATGAAGTGTGATTAGCAGTTTTTACGAACTGTTTTCAAATAAAGTAGTCTTTAATCGTGTCGGTGCTGAACACATCCAAAGAATTGTTCAAAAGTTAATTTTGTTCATCCGACGATACAATAGGTAGCGCGTCTCTTAGTAATCTAAAGACCAAAGTAGAAACTCTAAGGATGAATTTTTTGGCCAAGAGGCTTTTCATTGTTGTGAAATTAAAAATATTGAGCATCTTTTAGATCTTGGATCTGGTAAATTGTAGTTTCATTTGTTTAACAACTACGACTTCTTATATTCGGCATTAAATTATTCAAGGAAAAGAGAAAAGAAAGCAAAATTTAATTGTAAGTTTGCTTCTTTAACTATTTATGCTTTTGT
>CM060955.1:121366668-121416388 GCA_030765055.1 Mantis religiosa | reverse complement strand
GATAGATAATGATGCTAGCTATTCCCACTTGCCATCTGGGAACTGAACCTAAGTTTTGAAGGTATTTGTAATTTTATTTCACTATTGTAACTAAATATTTATTATGTTCAAAATATTTAGAATCTACGTAATCACTTAGGAAAGCTTAATGAATGATATAATTATATATTCAGCTATTTCTTGTTTTTAATTAACTTTAATCTGGAGTAATGATAGGGATACAGTTTATCACGGCCATAAACTTCCGCTAAACGATTTCTCTGAAGTGGCAAGCACAGTTCATGCCAGAATTGAGATATAAACGTAATCTCTTCTACTTTATGTAATTATGTTTCATCCGTTGTTTTGGTATAGGTATGTCTTAGTTGATCGAATCCATCGCTTCTCTAGACCGGCTACTTTCTATGTTTTATGACCTCATTAGTTTAATTTAAGAAAATAATTCAGAGCGCGCGCGTGTGTGTGTGAGAACAGATTAATAAAAACATGAAAATTTCAAATTAAAGTTCATCTTCTAAGGACGTGACACACGATTTTCAAGAAAATTCTCTCACTTCAAATTACACTTTACATGGAAACGTTTTCGGAAATTCCTATTTTCTAAAAAAGGCTTTCAACGATTTTTACGAGGTGAGTTCAAGTTATAACACCTCCTACTTTTTTCAGGACTGGGACCAGACAGGAACCCCTGTATTTTTAAATACAAGTGAACTCTTTGTGAATGCGTGATAGAGATGGGAGTACTGTACAGAACATAGAACTCTTGTGGCAGCGACAAGAGTTAAGACTGATTTTTATACTTAAAATGGTGACATTTTCATTGCAAAAACAGCTTGTAATCATTGATTTTCTCCATTTTCGTGGTGTGATACCTATTGGAATTCATCCCCAGTTAAGTGAGGTATGTGGTGATGGATATGTCTAATGTGCGTTCCTGGGTGCGACAGTTCAATGAAGGTAGAACATCGTGTGACAACAAACCAAGACAGTTGAAGACATCGCCTCCAAAATTGGCATTTCCGTGGGATCTGTGCACACAATCCTGCATGAAGATCTGAAGTGTCTTCCAGATGGGTGCCACGGATGCTGACGGATGATCATAAGGTTGCGCGCGTGACAAATAGTCAGGAGATCTTGACGTGTGATGACGGCATGAATGGAACTTTCTTTCAATCGATTGTGACAATGGATGAGACGTGGATGCCCTTTTTCAACCCTGAAACGAAGCGTCAGTCAGCTCAATGGAAGCACACAGATTCACCGCCACCAAAAGGATTTCAGGTGAGCACCAGTGCTGACAAAAAGATGGTGGTCATCTTCAGGGTCAACAGTGGTGTAATCCTTACTCATTGCATTCCAAAGGGCACTACGGTGACAGCTGCATCCTACCAAAATGTTTTCAAGAATAAACTCCTCCTAGCATTGCATGAAAAACGGGAGGAAAAGATTGGACGTGTGCTCTTTCATCAATACAACGCACCAGAGCATCGGGTGAACGCGACGCAGGAGTTTCTTCGTGACAACAACCTTGAAGTGATTGCTCATGCTCCCTACTCATCTGACCTTTCTCCTAGTAACTTTTGACTGTTTCCCACGATAAAAGACATTCTCCGTGGTCGCAGATCCACTAGTCGTATCGCTATTTCCTAAGCGATTTTCCAGCGTTCAAAACACACTCCTAAAGCGTTCGCAGCGGCCATGGAATCATGGCGTCGAAGTTGTGAAAAATGTATACGGCTAGAGGGAGATTACGTTGAGAAGTGACAATAGTTTCACATTTTTCTCGTGATTACTTTGTGAGAAAAAATAGGTGTTATAAATTGAACGCACCTCGTATTAAAATATCACATATTTAAGTTATTTTTTATCACAAATGAATCTAGAACTCTCTTGCCATACCCTCAGGAGTTGTTTTCGTTCTGAGTAATCTTTTGCATAACTGGTAAGCCGTAAGAAATAGACAAAACACTACTGGGTAAAAATGTAGATTTGTAAACGTAATATTTTTATTGGCAGAAGTTTCCAATGCTTATACTTTTCTCAAATGGTAAGTCATTTTTCGTCTGTTTCCTTCTGGTTGTACAAGGGTGCTTAATTTTAAAGCCATCGATGGACTCAGGATGTGATCATCGTTTAAGCTCAATGCATTCCCGTTTCCCATTCTACCTACAAGGAATTAGGCAATAAAATAATTTCAGCAAATGTTATCTCAATTTACACAACATATTTAGAAGAATAACAGAATATGAAGAGGTCACGTGAATGTTTTTCTCACGTAAAACAACAGAGATTGCCGTGAGGTAAAAAAGCTTAGCGTTTTGTTCGTATTCTGTATGTCCCCAAGTTCTATACCTAGATTCTTTGGAATACAGTAGAATTTTATACTTATTCCTTCACACAGATTAGGAAGATATTTAGATATTTTATTACCAGTAAAGAGCACTGCAAAGCTCTACATGTTACCCCAAATATTATGACTGTAACTTAATCGTACATCTTGGAATCTTTATTGAACGTTAAAAACAATTTGTATTGTATCTTAGAAAACAACAACATTCTTTTGTCACTAATTGTATGATTTTAACACATATACTTAAAGAGAGATCTTAACTATGTCGAATTTTGAGATTATATGTGCCAGGTTATATGAAAGAATCCAAATTGAAAAGCTACATCTCCTGTTGGATGAGTAGTAATATATTTTCTGACAATGAATTTTGAGTTTATTCTACTGGCATAAGTTTATGAATTATTACTTATACTGATAAGATTTGTACTATAAAAGCTACTGTAATAAGTAAAAATAAACAGATAATTCTGTAAGCTATCTTTACATAAACATTTGTCGTGCTTAATCTAAGTGCAGTTTAAAAGGTATACATATGAATTGGCAATAGGCACATATCAACATGTCCTAGAAATTTCAGGTAATTTGCTCACATTAGTAGATTTTCAAACTCTTAAAACTAATCTGTTTCATATAACCTTGCCCCGCTGACATGTATCACTCCGCGTGTAACTACCTTCCTCCTCATCCTAATTGGCTAATGCTTTCGCGCCATAGGCCATAGGTGGTGCCTTCCTATCACATTTAAACCTGCAGTAAACGTCATAATAATTGCCAGGAAGATAGATAAAGTCATACAAATAAGAATATGTAGGCATGCAAAAATAATGAAGTTTATAAAACTGAGCAAGTTGAAACTGAATGAATGAGCAATGAAACTGAAACAAGTTTATAATGAAAGGCCTTCGGCCTTTTCCACTGAATTTTTTTAAACCAGCACACATACCTTACAAAAATGCTTGTCTTTCAGTCTTAAAAGTCGTGTCACGCGATACTTGTCGTGTGTCAAGGCAGTGTATTTTGCGATTTGTATCCCGGTACAGTCTGATTGTCCTTAAATAACGTCTTCGCCACACAGCAATATCGCCCCTGGAGTGGTAAGTTTTACTGTTGTCTCAATTTCATGTCGCGATGTTCCTACGCATCTAACACACCTGTAAGTTCAGAGGACAGCTGTTCGACTTCTCTCACTGACAAAGACGGATTCTCTTCTGTGAATGCATTAAACACATGCAACACAATTCTTTTTTTCGCCGCTTTGTAAAGCTTTTCCATTGCGATGCTTCAGCGAAAAACTGGCGGTAGACTCTGCCATTATACATATAGTAAGTACACGCGCAATAAACGATCAATAAAATAATTTAGCTCTTGCACTCGGCACAACACACCTTCGAATGGCGATATATGACTAATCCAGTTCAAAACAAGGGCAGTGATAAAAGTCATATAAACAAATATATCATCACTACCGCTAAATCACTTGCTATCGTGTCATGTGCTTGAGAGCAAAGGAACCTCCTCTTTACTTCGTTTAAGAATTAACATGCACTTCAGATAAATCAACTCTGTTGCATAATATATTTAATTAAAACAGTTACGAAAATATAAATTTGACATTTCTCTTCCATCATATAAAGATATATCACTATGTTAAATAACGAACTAATTTTTACCGCACTACAGTCTATACTATAACAGCAGCCAATGAGAGCTGATAAGGTCACGTAACCGTTTAGAGATACGGGGCAAGCTTATATGAAACAAGGATTATATGTATGTGTAAACTATATGCTTTTGTTCGCCCATAGGTACTTTAAGGTACTTGAATATTTGAAGTATATTTTGACAGAAACAATGGTAAAAATCATATTTGAAAAGTGGAATGATTTACGTTGTCTGTTATTTGACGGATGCTGCAATTAGTGGATTAATGATGAACTGCTATGAAGTCCTACAAACTAGCCTTGCAATCATTTATTTACTGGAAGTTCTTCCGCAGCGCAGCCAGCACAAGGCAGTACTGTATGTTAGGTTCAGTTTAATGAGGTACAGCATCAACATATAGTCCTAATGGACGTGTTGACCATGGACGTGATGTAATCGGTTGAACAGAATAACGGAAATCCGCTTTATGCTGCGAGGCTGCTCGCAATGGCTCGGCGGATCTTACCGTCTTAAATATTTTCAGTTTGCATTTGTATCCTCAGATTCAACTCCAAACCTAGATGTTAGACACTAATCTTATAAATCTCCATCTTTGTGTTAATCAATACTTTGGAAATTAATTATTCTTTCACACTGGCCGTGTGTAGCCTAAATTGTGGAAACGTAGAGTCAGTCTGAAAAATTCAATGACATAGCCGTTGCCATGCCATTTCCATTAATTAACCTAATAGTGGTTAACTATAAAAAAAAAAAAAACCGGGCCTTAAAGTACTTACATGTAGTAAGTCGCCATTAAGGTAGTTGTCTCATGTGTTTATGACAACTCCTAAGTGGTTTACCGGGAAAATACGAGTCAGTTGGAGAATTTAATGTCATGTCGGCACGTTGGGCATAGTAGCACAATGGTAGTGCGGCTGGACGGAAACCAGAAGATCCGTGGTTCAAATCCCGGCTATGGCATTGAATTTTTTCAGTCTGACTCTACGTTTCCACAATACTTGGGATATTTTCTTTTTCTAGGCAATCACACGATAAGTAGATTTGCCTTTTCGTACTCAGTTTAAAAATATTACGTGGAAATACTAAAAAGATAAAAAAAAGAATGAAAAACAAACATATTCGTGGGTAACATTTCTGGTGAATGAATAGCTAAATAAATGCAAATAGTAAGAAAAGGATGAAAACTTGATTTTATATCATTCCCATTTTGCGTAAAAGTAAGCATTATTCCTTTAAAGAAACTTTTACGCAATGATATTTACTAATAAATGCAAATTTCTCATGACTCATTTTTGTTTATTTTAAAACAGTTTAAATTAATTAAATTGTCATTTCAGATGAATATACTATTAAAATATTAGTAACCATAAGTTACTGTTTGCTGTGGGTTTCCTTTCCCATTATTAATGTTTGAATTGAATCAATTAGTTTGTTTATTCCTGATTTTCAACATTATTTTCGCTGTGTTAAAGGAATTTTCTCCTGAATGTTTATTTATTTATTACTTTTTAAAGGAAATGTACACTTATAAAATAGTTTCTAACGTGAGGGATAAAAAGCACAAATTTTGAAAACAAAATTATCACATTTTATAACGAATATACCTTCAGTTTTTTTATATGTAATAATATATTCTTTTATGGGCGCCGGGGTAGCGCGGTGGTTTCGTTCGCGGCTCCCGTTCTAAGGGTCCCGAGTTCGATTCCCGGCTCTGGGGTTGGCGATTTTAAGTCAGCCCTATCCACGCCTTCACCTCTGTCTAGCACACGTGAAGTATCCCCTATGCCCAACGTGGTTCGGAGTCCACGGTAAAAACTGTAGGTCCTCTCACCTCACCGCCATCTTCACTATCACCCTATCATCGGAGGTAATGGACACCGCCCTCTGGGTGCCTCCACCTGAGAAATGGGTCCGGTCATCACTTGGTGGGGTGAGGTTACCCCGAAGGCCAAGGTTGCCATGTGGGGAGTGTTAGTAACTAACTAACTAACTATATATTCTTTTATTTGCAGTTTATATATCGTAATATAGATCAGCCCTTATATTATTCGTAAAGAGAATTACTGGTATCTTAATTTCTTTCGCTCTTCCTTTTACCTCGATAACTTTTAGGGTTATTACAATATAAGTGTACACCACATAGTGTAAGTATAAAGTGTAATAATATACATATTATTCTAAACTTAAATTACAAAGTTGAATACATCCAAAATTAATCTTGTAGTTTATTGAGAATTATAAATTTTCTGTCAAGTTTTCGGCTGAATTTATAAAATGACGTGTCTTTAGGAAAAATTAAAATCAATAAATCTGGAAACTATTTATTATTTTTATAACAAATAAGCCATTTTTGTCACATAATTTAATATTTTAGTAATATTCTTGCAATTATTTCTACGCAATATTAAGACGATAAGTATGGCTTGTTAATATGGCTGTTTCTATTGGAAGTTAGCATACTAGCTGGATTCCAAACTGGAGGTGGGATTCCTTTTTTAAAACTAGGATTAATCCCCATCCTCCAAAAAACATGGAAATATTAATTAAAGTAAACACGAGTGGTTGTATGAATGTAATGTAACTAGGTCAAGTAATACCAACCAAATGCAAATGCTATGGCAATTTTACCAAAGGTATACATTTGCCCATATTACCTGAAATGTTAAAAGTGGTACTTAAATTAAAAAGAGAATATTAATACGCTCCTTGCTTTAAATTTAACCCACATAAAACAAATTCCCAAAAGTAAAATAGTTAATCAACCCATAGAATATGAAAATGAATGTTCATCTTAAATCAATGCTTTACATCTAAATTATTTTTTCCGGCACTCCGGCGGTGATATGAACCTGGCAACTGATAACTTCGATAACAAATACAATTTTTTTTTTGTTCTGAGCTTCTGTTACACCTATTTTTGCATTACGGTAGATATATAGGTTTTAATAATAGTGTACTATTTTAAAAATGCTATTAACTGCACATATTTGTTATAATTATAAACATTTAGTTTTGTGCTTCACATTGGTATGATTACTTTTTGGACTATCAAAAAATGAGCCTTTATGATATTTTAAAGTTGGAATATGCGTTTGGGTTATAATTCCTGCATCCAAAGTTTATGTAAGTTATTAGAAGCAGGCAACAAAATGATACTGAACAAGTTCTTGATATAGGATAGGGCGGGGCTATTCCGCTTACGGGGCTATTCCGCCCGAAATAAGCAAATTGGTTTACTGCCCAACAAACATCTGCAGCGATTACTTGCCTACCAGTTCATTGTCAAACTTGGTGTTTGTGCGACGTCTCTATGAATTTACTTGAGGTTGTAGGCGGCTATTTTAATAGTATTAACAGAAGAAGGTTCTAGGTAAGTAACTTATGTTGCGTTATTTGCCTTGAATAAGAAATACCGTATGTAACTTAGGGTCTACTAAAGAGTATTTTTTTTTTTTAAATTGAAAATCAGTGTCAGTGTATGTTATAGTTTGGGTTAGGTCCATGCGTCCATGGCATGTTTCTTTTATCATAGCTCTCACATGGTTCGCAATTTCAAAAGTTCAACAGTTGGGGCTATTCCGTCCAAGCAAAGAGGGGTTATTCTCGCCCAGTTATAATATAGGTCTTTCTGTACTCTTTTAACCTAATTATTTCTTATAAAACGATTAATGAATTTTATTTGATCGTTTCAGATGGAACACAAATAAAAACAAAGGAAACTGGAACGAAACTGGACGAGGACGACATTGCTCGTGCTGTTACGAGCGTATTAAAAGGCTAGCCCGCCTCGGTAGCATAGATGGTAGCATGTCTGCCTCACGTTCAAGAGGTCCCAAGTTCGATTCTCGGTCAGGGTGAGTTACCTGGATAAGGTCTTTCCGGGGTTTTCCCTTATCCTAAAAGATGAATGTCAGGTAATTCTAAGCTCCATGGACCCCGGACGCATTGAGCATCATTTCACCCATTTCATTCATCGTCCGATATGACTAAATGTTGGAGGACGTAAATTACACACACACACACACACACACACACACACACACACACACACACACACACACACACACACACACACACAAAAGGTATTAAAAGGCGATATAAGCATGAGAGGAGCAGCTGGCCTTTTCAGAGTGTTCAAGGATCGTGTTCATGCACATCAACGGCAAGCCCTTATCTGAAAGACGAATGTCGGGTACCTCTAAGCTCCATGGATCCTGTACTCATTTGAGCATCATTTCGTCCATTTCATTCATCGTCCAATATGACTTAACGTTGGAGGACGTAAATTACAAATAAATAAAAAATAAAAATAAAAACTGAAGCATTAGGAGGAGTGTACAAATCAGCTGGTCATCCTACGGTGTTCAGTTTGGAGGAGGATAAAGACTCAGTTTCCAGGTTCAAATACTTGGCAGCAAGAGGTTTTGGATGTACACCGGAGCAAAACGAAAGAAAAGCGTAGACCTATTGTAAAGTTAAATTGTGGCTATAGTGAGTCAGGTGATGACTTGGTTTCAGTCCAAATAGAATACAGTGATGAGGAAGATGCACCATGTAGATTTTGTGGGTTAAAGGATACTGGATACTGGATCAAATGTCAGAAATGTGGACTATGGATTTCACAAAGTGTGCGTTGGTGCAGTTGGTAAGAATAAATTCATTTGTGTCAAATGCATTTAATTAAAATGCAAAAGTACTGTGAGTGGTAATAGCCCCAGGGCCGGGCGGAATAGCCAGGTTAATTCTGAGATTTCCTTTCGGTGCAACATTCGCTGTTTTATTTGATGACAGCTATAGCAAGTGAAATATGTATGTTTATAACATCTGTACGCTTTAAGGGATTAATAAAGACTGTTATGCTCTATGTTTAACATAACAATTGTTTTTTATTTGTTTTATAACACCATAAATTTGAAATGAGCGGAATAGCCCGCTCTACCCTACAGATGTATTTACATTATCTGTGGGTTTTATATATTTGGTGTCTTTTGAAACAGCTCGGTATATGACTGTAACTTAACAAAATGTATTCAATAATCATCAATCGTCATATATTTCATAAACGTAACCGCAAATAGAATATCTGTTTTATCCTCATCTGAAGCGAATTAGATTATCAAACAAGCTTTTAAATGAAAAAAGAAAGAAAAAGAAAGTCGTGATCTTGTAATTAGCGTGCTGACTTCCAAATCGAAGTCCTAGATTCCATTTTTGGCTGAAGTATGGTGATTTTCCTTTAACGAGGATTATTCTCCATTCCCTTTATGTCTGGAAACATGAGTGAAGAAGTAAATGTACCTTTTTATTCAAACTACTGACTATGACAGATTATTCTACCTTTTAAGCGCTCTGCAATATTCTAATTTATCTACTACAAAGATTATATCAGCTCAATTTTACGCTTATTTTGCTATTCATTTCTCATCAGATTTAACGTAAAAGCACAATTTTGATCACAGGTGTGTAATAATTGCATGTGGTGAAGCATATTTTCGTATGCTATTAATCTCAACACAGCATCCCTTTGTGTGATGGCACGATTATATCATAGCGTCACTTTATACTTACCTTCTGTACTAAATTTAGTAAACAAGGTAAGCATTGTATTCCACCCAAAAAATTCGACGCCAAGTTTTAATGAGGTACTTATAAGTATTTTACTACATTATTAAGATACTTTCACGATATAAAAAATGCATATTTTGAATTTTCTGAACTTTTCTTCATTATGCGTATATTTTGCATAGCTGTGTGTATAAGTACACAATTCAAGTGCAATATATTTTTTGTGGAGTTAACCATTTTCGAGATAATCCTTATTGTTGTGGAAACGTAGAGTCAGACTGAAAAATTCAATGCCATAGCCGGGATTTGAACCACGGATCATCTGGTCTCCGTCCAGCTGCTCTAACCATTGGGCTACTGTGGCCAACGTGCTGATATGATATTAAATTTTCCAACTGACTCGTATTTTTTCCCGGTAAACACATAAGCGACTTACAACATGTAAGTACTTTAAGGCCCGGGCTTTATAGTTAACAACTATTAGGTCAACTAATGGAAATTAATTGTCTTTCACTCTGGCCGTGTGTAGGCTAAAGTGTGGAAAGAGAATCTGGACGGAGACCAGAAGATGCGTGGTTCAAATCCCGGCTATGGCATTGAATTTTTCAGTCTGACTCTACGTTTCCACACTTTAGCCTACACACGGCGAGTGTGAAAGCACAATTAATTTCCAATCCTTATTATTGGTTTGGATTTCGCAATACTCATTTTTTCTGAATAAGATTAGTATTCGTTAATTTTAATGTTAGCCATGCAAAGAGAAGGGATTTTCAAAGGCTTCGTTTTCAAAGCACGATTCTCCATACACGGATTTCACCACGAGATATGTGTAAACTTCATGAGCCAGACGATGAGTGCAAGTGTATATTGTGTATATTGTACGGGCAGAAGTGTACTAGATATCACATCATAACATGCACGAAAAGAACCAGGACAATTATAGACTATAGCAAACACTCAAATGTGAAATTAACCTAATGCTCAAACTTGAGTGTACATTTCTCTATAATTAATTTAATTTCAGAAAGCCCTCCTGAGCAAGCAGCTTTTGGAAAGCCTGACTGTTTTGTTGTTGTTGTTGTAATTTACGTCCTCCAACGTTGAGTCATATCAGACGATGAATGGAATGGGTGAAATGATGCTCAAATGAGCCCAGAGTCCATAGAGCTTAGAGTTACCCGACATTCGTCTTTCAGGATAAGGGAAAACCCCGGAAAAAACCTCATCCAGGTAACCCACCCTGACCGAGATTCGAACTCGGGACCTCTTGAACGCGAGGCAGACATGCTACCACCACGCTACCGAGGCGGGCCAAGCCTGATTATCACTTAAAGCCTACTGTATTCCCATATTCCCTTTGAATCTACAAGTAAATATATAATAGGGAAATTTTTGCAGATGTTTATCTCACCTAACATGCAGTAGATAGAAGAATACGCGATACAGAGTAGAGAAAGTTATGAGAGAGTACCACAATGAATGAATAAATGTAAGAATGAATGTAAGAATGAATGAAATGGTTCAAATAATACCCAAAGCCCAGGATCCATAGAGCTTTAATAGGTTAAGGGATAAGGGAAAACCATAAAAGATATGTAGGTTAGCTTAGTAAAACAGAGATTCAAACTTCTGTTATCTTTTACGTGGCACATAAGCTAGCACAAACCCACGAAGGTGCACAAAGCAATACAATGCTACGACAACAATATAACAAGGAAATAAAGCAATGAAGTCAATATCACAATTTATTCTAGTTCTAGAATCGTTTACAATGGACCTTATGAATATAAACATCTATAACATATGCGTAGTAAGTTTTGTTATCCAAAGTAACAATTAAAAGTCTCGATCAATATTTGAACTGACAAGGAGAGTATATTATAAGCTATATAGCTTGTGCAATATTTTAAAATTATTGACTTAGAGGATAGGGAACGTTTCTACCATAATTTTATTAAGAGAATGGGGTGAGGTTAAATGAAATAATTACTTAATGATAGTTGTTATAATATATCCCAAGACAATTCAAAATAATACTGTGATCTTAGCATTAAACGTGAAATCCACTTTAAATAGCACAATTACACATTTTTTTTTAATAGAACCCTTTGTTTGGATAATCCTGAGAATGCCTATGCGTGTTAGTCATCATAACAGTAGAAGTTCGGGATAAGTGAAAACCGGTTTGTTTGCAGTGTACCTACTCACTAGTATTCTTAGCATCGAAGGTACTACACAGTCAATTGCTGTTTGGTATCTATTATCGATTTGCATCTCACTCGTAGCATGCCATTGAGAACATGTGGGTGGGGCTCAAACCAAGTACCCACGCCTAATGTTCCAGAAAGTGAGAGTGGTAGCCGATCAGCTGTAACAGCCATGCTTCACCAAACAAAAATACTGCAGTAAATCTCTCTCGGTTACTTAACAGCTGCAAATCCGGTCCGAGCGGGTGGAACTCGTAACGGAACGCGGTACGATCAAATAAATAGCTGACCATTCATTGCATCCCAGCTTTTGCTGACAAAGCTTAAGTACCATAAGCCGGGCTTATTTTGACTCTTGGGATTACTTCTACCAGAAACACGCACGCACGCACGCACGCACGCACGCACGCACACACACACACACACACACACACACACACACACACACACACACACACACACAAAGAAAAGCTATTATTTCTAAACGCGCTCAGTTGTATGTATCTTTACACTTTCATGCGGGCAATTTTCTTTGATCCCACCAGAAGGCTCTGAAACTTTATAATTTTTTATGAGAAATTCATTATATTTATATTTAGTAAATATCTGTTGTTTTCCCACTAAAAGTAAATGACTACACATATATTTATTATGTGTTTCAAGTGGGAAGAGTTCTCGTATGTAGCTAATCAGATGCGTTAAAGCCTTCACCGTTGCCACCTCGTTATTCCCACTATTCTTATATTTCCCTCTATCTCTCGCACACTTGCGAGTGTTCTTGGCGCTAGATGTAAGGGAACGCAAAATAAACTGTCCAAAGTTTTATAATAATGCGGTTGTTGAAATCACAACTGCAACATAGATATCCGTATATTACGTACATGGTTTAAATATTTAGTTTAAAGTTAATTATAGTTTATGAATTACTTATTTTTCTAATCCCACGAAAATACCAGCGGTGCATCCGTATAGCTGTGAATGTTACTTTCGTTAAGAGTAATTCATCATTATCATTATCTTCATCGTCTGAGTATTGCAAATTTATGATGATAGTTTCAAAATCTCGTTACGTGCTATTTCTTTCCAAAAGGCATCTTCTTCTAGTTTATCTGATGTCTCACGCAGGTTTCTTGTTGTGTTCCTTGTCAATTTATTTCTGAATAAGTCGTCGTTCAACGTCAGTCAGTTTAAAAATATTATTTCTGTTTGCAACATAATTTGAGCCCCACGCACTCAATTGGATTATTCTGGCAGTAGGTGGATCGCGTCTCATTGATACAGCTGATACACTTTTTCATGGAAGAGTAACTGAATAACGCTGCATTGAACTCTCTAGAATAAATAGAGATTACGAACCATTCATAAACAAAGATATGTGACCAGACACGTTCTGCCAGACCAGCAGGAAGTGTATCGTTTCCTCTCATCGAATTTAACAAACACCTTGGCTTATTCAAATTACACATTTCTTTTAACACGTCACGTCAACTGTTTAGGTTTCAGTTCTGAGTAATTTCAAATATACGTTCACAGATACATGCCAACCAATAATGATATTCATTACAGTGCTTACGTCGCAATGCATTGTTATAATATAATGGTATCTACTTTATTTGTATTCTGAAAACTATTTGAGCTAAAATAATCGATTTTTACGGTTATGTTAGATACATTACTCTCTCCTTCCTCATGGATCAATTTTGGCAAAATCTGAATTTTTGTCTTAACGCGAATAATATTTATTTGAGATTGATTAGTTTGGCACTCGTCATACACCAAATAGGGAGAATGCAGTACGACAACACCGCAGGACTCCGATTGGTTGCTCACCTAGTAGCGCTCAAGGACAAACACCTTCTCATTTGAAACACATAATAGATCAACCGCCCATTCTTAGCTTTCTTTTTTAAATGCAATATATAGTATACAAATGTATATTAAAATTAGAGATTAAACGATACAATTATTTTTTGATTCCCAATATCGATACTGATTTTAAGTACCAATAATCTATACTCAGTTTATAAAAGCTTTGAAGATGATACCTTGATCACTCAAGTATGTTATTAAACTTTTAATAGTTATCTGTGTATGAACATATAACTAATTTTGTTTTTATCGTCATTTTCAGATGTTACGTTATGTTCCGACAG
The DNA here is from genome assembly GCA_030765055.1 of Mantis religiosa. Classification (NCBI taxonomy): domain Eukaryota; kingdom Metazoa; phylum Arthropoda; class Insecta; order Mantodea; family Mantidae; genus Mantis; species Mantis religiosa. The sequence continues at coordinate 121,402,451 of CM060955.1, read as the reverse complement.
CGAGGAAAACCCATAATTCCTTTTCCAAAACAAACTTCACTCTCCGTATGAACATGACTTACATCTTTAAATTTGTTGTACTGTGTAGCTTATCACTTCGGAAATAATGTTTTTCCTGCATGTTTTATACACGACTATATTATTTATTTTGCGCGAATGAGCCAAAATACTTATAAAAGTTTCTTAGCTCTTTTATGAATCCAAAATTCTCTTATTCTTTGAGTGTGGGCTTTCTTTGTCGCGTCTGTCCGCGTTGTTCCAGTCTTTTCCTTCGGTTTGTCCTCTTGGTCAACTTGCCACTTATGCACCTTTATTCTAAAGACGTCTTAGGATATCGTCTTGAGTGATCTGCCGATTTTAAATCTTTTTTACCTCACAATTTATTTCATAGAATCTACTCGTGCTGTACTTCTATTTCCGTAAAGTTCCATAATTTGTTTTGTGAGCATATTTGAAGTTAATCGTTTAATATGTTTATAAAATTGTAACCTTCGTTTCCCAATATCACTGTGGATGCCTGTATATTTCCTTTGTTCTTTTTTACTTAAGTCTGTATTTTTCACCTACGATTTGTAGTCCTAAAATTTGTCTAATGTTTTACGTTCTTCATTTTATAAATTTTAGATATATGCTTTTCTGCCCAACATTAACATTTTTGCTCTTTACAGGCACTCTGGTTTAATTACAGTGCATTAGTATCTTAATTTTGTATATTTAGACAAGTATCTGCTTTTTTTGCTTTAATTTCGTTTCAATTTCCCTGAATTATTTCCCCAAGATATTTAAATTGTGAAACTCGTTTAATTTTTCCATACTTAGTTTCCATATAGGGCGCCGGGGTAGCGCAGTGGTTTCGTTCGCGGTTCCCGTGATAAGTGTCTCCCGACTCTGGGGTTGGCGTTTTTAAGTCGGCTCTCTCCACACCCTCACCTCTGTCTAGCTTATGTGAAGTGTCCCCTATGTCCAACTTGGTTCGAAGTCCACGGTATAAGCTGTAGGTCCTCTCGCCTCACCGTCATCTTCATTATCACCCTACCGTTGGAGGTAATGTAGACCGACCTCTGCCCGCCTGCTTAGCGTAGATGGTAGCATGTCTGCCTCACGTTCAAGAGGTCCCGAGTTCAAATCTTGGCCAGGGTGAGTTACCTATCCTTAGAGACGAACGTCGGGTAACTCTAAGCTCCGTGGACCCCGGACTCAATTATTTGAGCATGATTTCACCCATTTCATTCATCGTCCGACATGACATAACGTTGGAGGACGCAAATTGCAAAAAAGAAGAAGAAGAAGAAGAAGAAGAAGAAGAAGAAGAAGAAGAAGAAGAAGAAGAAGAAGAAAAAACCCCCCTCTGGGTGTCTCCACCCGAGAAATGGGTCCAGTCGTCACGTGGTGGGGCGAGGTTACCCCGAAGCCCAAGGTTGCCATGTGAGTGTTGATAACCAACCAGTTTCCATAAATAATAATAATAGTAATAATAATAATAATAATAATAATAATAATAATAATAATAATAATAATAATAATAATAATAATAATAATAATAATAATAATAATAATAATAATAATAATAATAATAATAATATCATCATTACATGTGCTTCACTTCACGTAAGTTTTATTCACTGTTACATTTGTGAAATTGGTAAAACAAAATATTAGTGGAAATTAGTCTACAGTATACCTATTTGTAAAGTATGCTTGCGTTTCCAAATGCAAACTAAGAGATGGAAGAAAAAGAAACAAGAAATGTTTTCATCCGTCCTATTACTTTAAGTATTAAATTCTGATTATATTGGTCATTAGATGAATGTAATAACTAAGAGTAAGTCACCAAGACAGAATATTCCAGAAATGATGTAAAGCGCCAGCGAAATCACTTTAATTCAAACTCAGTTACCGCTACACGTTACTGATTCCCCATAGAGTAATTTTGACCATTTGGTGTTTCTTATGCTACCTTCATGTTAACAATGTTCAACGTTAACTACCAACCACAAATCCAATCAAGTCATAATTGGTGGAATAGTTGTATGTTAGCAAGAACATAAAAATTGGTCAAAGTATCCCCAGTTAATTGTTTTGCTTTTAATTCCTCAACCTAATCAACCTCGTCTATTTTCAGATTACTAGAACAAAATGTATGTTTGGAAAAAGTGGGTCAGAATTTCTATTTTTATTGCTATTCTATACATATTTAAGCAATTAGTACCTATCTTCTATTAATCACAAAGAACATTAGATAGAAATATTTTCAATGTTCATTTAATTATAGGCATATACAAGTAGGAGCAAGCAGATAATTTTAGAATACTATTAAATAGTATACATAATAACTTTGTTTGGGTACATGCATATTCTTTGCACGAAATTATGAGTAAATGAACGATTTCTTAACGCTCCTCTCTGGAACATTCAAGGAAGCGGATGATCTATTAAAAGATTTTAATTTTTTATAAACTGTATATTTTAACACATTTTTGTGTATATTGTTCAAATATGATTTTCAAATCAAAGTGTTACATATATTAGTTCAAAGTAGTTACATTTAAATTAGTTTCTCTATCGACTAATCTTTATTTGCGTCTATTCTAGAAAGTAGTCATACAAAACTTATTTTAATATCTGCTTAGTGATAACCGAAATAAACGTTTGAAGAAATAGTTAGGCTGTATATTTCGTTGTAGGTATGAGGAGAATTTAGAAAATATAAATAATATTGTAAAATAATGTGTAATGTAATGTATTATAGTGTATGTATAAAATATTATGCACAGGAAGTTGGAACAAGTGTCACTTCGTATCGTCGACGGAAATGCGCTAACACGATCGCTCACGTCAGTTAGGTTGGTCTTTTAGTGTTACGTCTACTTGTTACACCATACCAGCTATTCAAAATTTATTGAGAATGAAGGGCACTTTGGAGTCGTCTCCTAGAGAATTCAACACACACAGTTCATTTGTCATGAAAATGTATTAAATATAGGTACGATAATTTCTCAAAACCTTTAGAGCCAATTTGAAAAAATCAAAACTTATGGAATTGTTTCAATGTAAATGATAGTTTGGGATGGGAAGGTTTTTTGTCCTATTATTTGAAGTTTGTGAACTTAAATGTCAAGTATGGTGTACTATTGACTATTCGCTTTTAATATATACTTCCCCATGAAGGCGCGAGCGTCCACACAAACAGATATTTCTCTACACTGCTTTTTCGGATTCATTGTGTCTCAAAACATGTGTTTTCTGTGAAATCTTTGTATCGATATTTTGGCTTAAATACAACAGTTACTCTACTTAATGAAAGCATGAAGGGGGTAGTTTAATATGAAGCGCAATATGGCAATTTTATTCATTTTGCCAAATTATCAATACAATTTTAATTAAAATCACGAGGATGTTTTTTTTCTAAGAAAATAAATATAGGATTCCTTTTAGAGTGGGAAACACTTGCGAAATAATTTGCCTTGCATTTTTAAAAATGTCTAATTTACTATTAATCAATTTCGTTTCAGTCCACACGCACATGTATGCAAATACATGCCATTTTTTCTTTCTAAAATTCCTTATATGAATTGGGCTTCAAAATAAAGTTTCCCCTGAAACTTAATATTTTTTTTTACTTATCCAGATTTATTGAACCTTATTTTACACAGTGGCATATTAGGGTTAGAGTTGACACATAAAAATATACAATTTTAACAAAAATATTTTAAATACTAGAAGGAAGAAGTTATGTTTTATTCTGATGCATATTAATTTAAACTATTTCAGACGTTTGGACACTGAGTTTATAAACATCATGAAGTACTTATACTGTTGTGGCTTCATTAGCAAAGATGTGAGCGGAACAGAAAATTCAGTTCCTAGAGAGTCTAGCTTGAATATTAATTCTTGTCTTTCTCTCCAGAAAATGGGACAACAGAAAAGGAGATGAACCACAGTTTGAAATTCTTCACCACACATGCACTCGGGGTTAGATGTTAAGTGAAAGCGTGATAGGTATTCACCAAATTTATCATGTCCACTTAAAAATTGTGTCAAAACAAAGTTGGTACAAGAGTTTCACATTTTCTTCTGTCATATACACTAGGGAAAAATAATGTTTTTGTTAAACTTCCATTTGGAGTTGTTAGCCATTGTTGGTTCCATTCTTCAAGAATATGCAGATGTGTTACTCTCCTTACAGTAGAAATAGGACATAAAGAGTATGTCACAGGAAGATTGGATTCTGCAGCCTTCTTAGCCAAGCAATCAGCTCTCTCGTTACCTAAAATTCCACTGTGTCCTTTAAGCCATCCCATGCAAATATGTCCTGGATGGTTTTGAAGTAAGGTTCTTATTTCATGTGCTAGTGAATTTAAATTGTATTTATCATTAATAGCGAGTAGAGCTGATTGTGAATCACTAAGAATACGGGCACTGTTCCCATTAACAGTACACCATTTTATAGCTTCTTTAATTGCTAAGAGCTCCGACTGGAATACAGAACATTCAGGTGACAATTTAAACATGGAATGAGTTAGTTCCGTTTGGTTTTCAACTTAATATTAATTTCTTTGCTGAAATTATATGTTTTCTATATTAGAACAGCAAAAGTACAAATGAAGATATGTAATTTACTTTGCATCTTTTAAAATTGAAACGATAGACGGTAATAAACAAAATAAGTGAACTTTTCTTGGAAATACAGTTTTCTTACGTCCAAATTTCTACATAAAATTCAACATAAAGGCCGAATTAATTAAACCATATATTGCTGTATTTTGTTTTTCATTATATATAACGCATTTTAAAAGCTGAAAGCTGAGTTATATATAAGTATTATACATAATTTATAGTACATACTTTATTATATTATTTTCAATTCGACTGCTACATTTTTACCAGTGTTAAAAATAAATATACAATTTTAGGATTAAAAAGGCATATAAACTTTCCTTAAAACGCATTCCATAATTTTTATTCTTTGACGTAGAAAATAGCAAGATTAAAACAACGTATCTATGGAGAGAAGTATATATCTGATTAAATATAATACTTTCAAATTAGGTTTTATTTTGCATGATTTTATATCCATCTTTTAAAAAGGACACGACAGCTTACTTTGGTGCCTAATATTTATAATTCGTCAGCATTAGGAGATATTTCAGCAATTTGTAATCTTGTTTTAAAAGTCAACAATGTTAATCTAAATGGAGGATTCTAATGCGAAATATGTACTCCATTCCATTATATATTGAATCATCTTACAGTACGATATATCAGTATTCTAAATTCCCTAGTTCATAGTATATAACAGTGGTTCACAACAGCTATACATAGAAATAAGCATAGATAACAATAGAATGACGCATTTTTCTTTTCTGTGTAACCACGCCCTCTGCTAGAGCTTTCCTTCCCACCAGGAAGGAGAACTTTCCTTCCCTACAAGTTACACTCCTGTTAGCTAACCTCATATTAAACATCTTTGTCACAAACTTTCAGAATCCTAAACATAGCTCCTACTAATAGTTCAATGTTTGAAAAGTCACTTTAAAATTGAATACAATGTGTAGTATAACAAAATAATTTTAGGACCAACATCGGTATATTCTATAAGAAATTGGACTTTATTTTATTATTTTCTCATACTCTGGCATATGGTTTGTTTACCTTTTAAATGGAGGCATAATTCACTTAATATACATTTCTCTACCACAAAACATTACTTAGTATTCATTTTCTTTTTATATTCTTCTGCAAACTATTCTTACAATAGGTTGCTGTCGTACATGATAATAAAAATAAACTTTCATTACACAGGTAGAGTTAGACTGAAAAATTCAATGGCTTGGCATGGATTTGAACCATGTATCTCCCTGTGTCCGTTCGGTTGCTCTTAATCATTGAGCTACCATGACACATTTACACATTTCGTCGTAAACCTAAGGAAGGCTCAGTAGCTATCTGAATAATTTTGAAAAGTTAAATAAAATGTAGTGTTGAAATTCTATGCTCTTTACATGACACAAGAAAAAGTAAACAGCAACACACCACGTGAAATTTTTTCAGGGGCCTCAAAATTTCTGATGAAATCAGAATAAAATACATTATCTATTTATTGTAGTAGGTAATAGCAGATATTATTATTGCAGATATTGTTATACTTTCAAACCAGAATTTCTGACACCATTTATACTTTTAATACCTATGCATTGTTAGCTTTTACACTTCTACATTCTTTTGTATGTTAAAAATTGTTTTTTTCCCTTGCAATTAGTAACTATACAAATGGCATCAAACATAGAGAACTTCACAGGTACTTTCCTAAAATTTCAAGATACCTGTAGCTTTTATTTAACATGTTAATGTGGTAAATATGTGAGATTTTAATAATAAAAAATATTGATGCCATTATAAGAAACTAACGAAACATTTTCTGAGTAAGTGGGGGAATTTTATGGAAAGTCTCCGTGTTGTATTCCTAGAAGAGTTTGAACTCAAAAACCAAGTTTGGTATTCAACCGAGTTTTTATTTTTGAGTTACACTGTCCACAGACAGACACAAAAGCACACTTAATTAAAGGAGCCTCAAAATATGTATTTTCAGTGAAACCTGGTATTAAGTTTTCGGGGGAGTGCAAAAAGTCTGCTGGCACGTAAAATGTAATGATTAAATAATTTAATAAATATTTTCAATGTGCAAGTGCAGCTAATGGAAAAGAATACTAGGACATGTTCCAATAAAGAAGTTATTTGTTTACAGCCAACTTTTGGCATTTAACTACGTAACTTAAGCTCAAATTAATTTTGTAAATTGGTCACATTTATTTCAGTACTATGGATATTTAGTAGATGTGAGAATGTAGATTTAAGCATAAAACAAATTTACTATGTCTATATATCACGGTGGGGATTCTCGCAATTTAGCCGACGCTTATTGTGCGTCAGACCCTAAGGACGGATGAGATGAAAGTACCTAAAGGCGGTATTACAGCCACGTTGGGTCCCTAACACATGCTGTCAAGTTCTTTAGCCTCATGGAGTTCGCCACTAGCCAGCCAGGTAACCGGCCGGCTAATCAAAGCCTCTACTAGTCTGCCCGGCACAAGAAGGCAAGGTAGAGGAATGTATAACGTAATTCCACACGGTGTTTATGCTCGCCTTCGGAATATGTCAAGGATGCGAAGCTTTTCATATACAAGAGTTGTCACATAACTCATCCATACATAATATTTATAACTGCAGTCACTTCAATAATCATTAGATCTGGTAACATGGGTGACTCATATGCACTCTCATACACTCATTTCGTAGTAAACAAATCCACATCCAGATAAACATATATAAACTCGAGGGTATCTACCAGGGTAATCCACACAAAGTGAAGACTGACCCCCCACCCCCTCAGACGACCAGGGGTTGTCGAGCTGTCCCGAAAGGGTGCCCAGCACCTCTGTGGGGTGGGGCTTTCCATAGGGCAAGACCTAGAGACTAACAAGCCTCACCAACTGGTCCTGTGGACTCAAGACGGGATGGAAGTGGATACGCCACTTACGTGCGCCAACCCCAAAGGGGAAGGCTATCGATATGACCTCGGTGGGGCCACCTGGTGATCTAGCACACCTTCTACTGCTAGTACGCGGAAATATATGGCTTTCCTCAATCCCGTCCGGAGACGTACCCGATCTCCCACGGGTATCGGGAACCACTGCCCCCTCGAGTCCAACCCAATCCGAACAACTCCCAATCAGGGAGGGGCTCGAATGTTCGGCCCGAGGTTCCTCTAGTAACGTCAGAGGGACCACGAGTGCTAGGGGTCCGCAACGCCCGCACCACGGCAGCTGAAGGGGGCGGATCCCCTTCCTTACGGGATCCAGATGAACAGCTCAAACCCCTCCCCCCTTCATTCCTATCTTGCCTTCCTGTGTTGGAACCGTGTATGCAGAGCGCAAGCACCACAGGTGACTACGCTGATTCTTGCTATTAGGAAAAGATCAGGAATCGAACCCTCGATCTTCTTAATGCAGGCCGCAGGCCATCACACTAGGTTCCCTAAACATCCAAACTCCTTCCATAGCAATTCTATAATACTGTAATTAAACCTCCGTTACTGCACTGAAGTAGGAATCGATGTATATCCATTTATATTTAGCCAATCAGAATACCGTCCCCATGTGGAGTAAATCACGTGATAAAGAGCTATTTCCACTTTACTGCTGAGAAGACCTCAGTTACGATCTCAGTCTAATTATCAAATGGGGTATACCTCGGTATTAAAGCTCTTTATACCTCGTGCTCCCCCCACCCCTATGACGTTAGAACTCATAAGATTAGAGGCGTGTGTTGATACTTGAACATAAAAACTAAAGGAAGTACACGTAATCCTATAATCGTTAGCTTTAACTGTTTATTATTGATATTACGACGATAAACTTATCTCTCTATATTATACAGTAAATGAAAATGAGGTGTCACTGGGCGCGTTATGAATAGAGCATACTAAATATAAAAGATAATCCTCATTGTAAACGAAATGGAGGAAAAGTAAAAACCTGTTTTGGTTAGATAACACGCTTAAGAATCTAAAAATGGTTCACAACATAAAGCTTGATGACTAAAACAAAGAATAAAATAAATTAAGTTGTGAATAGTTTGTAGTTAAATCAACAACTCCAAGGATTTCGAATCACTTCTTATGCCATAAACCATTCGTTATGAATGGAAGTACTTCTTAAAAAGCAAATACTACTTTCTTTGACACTGTTGAACTTTAACAGTTTTTATTACATGTAAGTGGGGTGACTTCATTGTGGGCCATGAAAGCAGTTATTCAAGACACCCGCATCTAATGTGAGGCAGCTGCAGTCACAATATCGTGACACACACGTGTTCAGTATGCCTTCCCCACCCAGAACACCTCACGTTCTTGGCCAACTTAGTGAACAGCCTTTTGTTCCTCGCTTTATCGAACTAAACAAAACTGGCAGTAAATATATGCTAAAATATTATTTGGTAGCTACCTGCTCATCTTTAACAATAAATGTGACGCACACAGTTACCAATAATATACATATGCAATATTTGGAAGGTGTCAATTAATTTTTTACTGTGAGCAAACATTAAAGTATGGAAAGGTAGAGTCAGACTGAAAAATTCAATGCCATATGCGGGATTTGAACCACGGATCTTCTGGTTGCCGTCCAGCCGCTCTAACCCTTGAGCTACTATGGCCAACGTGCCGACGTGACATTAAATTCTCCAACTGACTCGTGTAACTATTTAAATTATAGACAAAATTAGAAATGTTTTTAAAGGATTTATCGCGGCATTTATCACGGAAAGTAAATTAAGAACTTATGGTTTAATTTTCTTTAAGATGATTAAATATGGCTCGGCAAAATTCTTAAACAGACAAAATCATAAATGTTAGATGAAAGAGCTCATATACACAAATACATATATAAGAAAACCTTACAAAAATGAAGATTAGATCGAATAGTAAAGGATTCTTCTTATGTCAAGAATTGAACTGCTCCAGCAAATTAATAAAAGAAAGTATTCTTTCTTGCCAGCAGAGGCAGTGCCTAGTAATCAAGCAAAGATTTCCTAATGAAACAATCCCAAAATTATGCTTTCTTTAACAGTGTTTTACTAGAAGATAATTTAATAGATAGGTTAAAAATAGCTTACAAATAACTTAAACATTTTGATTTTAGATGTTCCTTGTACGCTTTAAGAACACACACACACACACACACACACACACACACACACACACACACACACACACACACACACACAGACACACACACACACACGCGCGCGCGCGCGCGCGCGCTCACTTCTGGTCTTACAACACACTAAAATGTACTAGAGAAAATTTCAAGTTGTTTCTTAACTTGTAAAGAAATCTATTAATTTCACTTTTTATAAATGGAGCGCGCTTATTCCCTGCTTCGTAGCATAAACCTTGTAAATTTAATAAAATTATATCCAATGAGGTGCCAGTTATTTTGAAATGAAAACAAACGAGTAAGATTAGCATTACAATGTGGCTTTAAAATGTTTACTCTACATTAATGTATTATATTTGGGCGAAGAACTAAAATACTATGTTGGCCCATAGTTTTACCTGCCTTAAGAATGGAAACATAGAGTCAAACTGAAAAATTCAATGCCACAGCCGGGATTTGAACCACAGACCTTCTGGTTTCCGTCCAGGTTCTCATAAACACATGAGACAACTACCTTAATGGCGACTTACTATGCTGTAAGTACTTTAAGGGTCGGTCTTTTATAGTTAACCACTATTAGGTCAATTAATGGAAATGAATTGTACTTTCACACTGGCCGTGTGTAGGCTAAAGTATGGAAAGACAGAGTCAAACTGAAAAATTCAATGCCAGAGCCGGGATTTGAACCACGGATCTTCTGGTCTCCGTCCAGCCGCTCTAACCCTTGAGCTACTATGACCAACGTGCCGGCATGACACGTATTACCTGCCTTAAGAAAGCAAATTATTCCGCAGGTTATATGCAATAAAGAGAAGTTGCAACAATGAAAGTTTATTAAAGCGATCGCTAGCTGTCCGAAAAGCTAAACTCATTAATACAAGGGATATTTGCAAAAAATTGTGTTTAGTTAGGGATGAAAGTATGTTGTTTTTCCCACAGAAAATATGTGTTAAATTAATGATACCCTTTATCATCGATTTTCAAAAACACAATCTAAAAAGAACGCGAAGTAAATATCTGTTTGAAAGCACTGATTTCCTTCCTAACCTTCTGTGAAACATCAGCTCACTAGCCTGGTCATTTATAATGTATTGTATGTAATTATGACGTCTTAGTAGTATCACAGCTGACATATAGCTTTTGTTGCATTATCTAACCGTCTAAACACATATACATATAAAAGCCTTTATGTGAATTATTTACAAATAAGAACGAAAACGAACTAGATAGGAAAGGTTACACGACTGCTTTGTGAATGTTTATCCATTTTTAAATATGTTTTCCTGGATGTTTACACTTCATAGTTTGTTGCAGTAAATGACCAATCTTCATCATGAACAAATACGCATGATGGATCATAAATTTTGTTTTCTTTTAATACAGAAATGGGGTATTTAGAGAATATGTGTTATAATAGAAGCATTTATGTAATAGTGAAAACTGTTTCGCAGATGCTCGGAATTTAATAGAGTTAGGCAAAAATCCAAATATTTTGTGATATTACTTCCTCAAATGCTGTTCTCAGAAAGCAACCTCAAAGTTTCTCAAGATTTAAGCCTTCTTTAAACTTAGAGCGTTTGTATCTTTATAAATTTCACAGAACAGAGCTAATTAGCTTTTATTGAAGCTTGGGAATCACTCAAACTATTTTGACAATTATTCCGTTACCGAAAGCACTTTTCTTCAAGACAACATTCCCTTCTTGCCCCCCCCCCCCACAAAAAAGAAGAAAAAGAAATATAAAATTGAGGGGTTTAGAAGGTTTTAATATCCATAGTACCCAATTTAAATCCAGTCTCCTAAATGTTGGTATTAGAGCATATACTTTGGCTCTTTATTGCGAACAAGGCGTATTATAAGGTCGAAAGAGTTGAGTGTCTAAAATATTTCGACAAGGTAAGAGTTACATTTGGAGATATCCTCGTATTTCATGGAAGGTGATATTTCAACATTTATGTGATAAGAAGTACAGTCGTACTAGTAGGTTTCTCTAATCAGATATAAAATTGGCGCGTATATCGTATAGCTTTTGCATTGTGCTAACTGACGCGAAAGGACAGGCGCTTAAGTTCTTGCTGCAATTGCATATACAAACAGTAAGGCTAAGACACAATCGCAAAGCCAAATATCATTTCCATATCGCTGACTTTGCACATGAGGATTTGAAACAAAGACATATGGACATGCATAGTTTCAAGTACATTCGCACCTGTTTCTCTGTAATTATACACACCTCAAGCATATCATGAACAGAACTGCCAATGCAGAATACAACTTTGCTTTAAAACCTTAGATGTGTTCATTGTTACAAATTTGTATATCTAAAATATACATTGCTAGTTTTCGGATTACAACTTTGTAGAATGTAAATTTGGTTTTGGAAAGATAGACGCAGACTGAAAAGTTCAATGCCATAGCCGGGAATTGAACCACGGATCTTCTGGTTGCCGTCCAACCGCTCTAAACCATTGAGCTGCTATGGCCAACGTGCCGACATGACATTAAATTCTCCAACTGACTCGTGTTTTTCCCGGTAAACCACTTAGGAGTTCTCATAAACACATGAGAGAACTACCTTAATGACGACTTGCTATGCTGTAAGTACTTTAAGGCCCGGGCTTTATAGTAAACCACTATTAGGTCAATTAACGGATATGTATATAAGCGAATGCCACAAACACAGCAGCTTATAACAGAGATAGCAAGGGACATGATATCCCTGGAAGGTTCAAATAAAACTCATAATGAAAATCAGAACCAGAAAGAAACCAAATATAATGTGACTTTGGCAACAGAAATAGGAATACTTATTTGTGGTAATATGGAAACTCAATTATACGCACTGGGATGACATTTTTGTGATATGTTTTCACAAGCTTGCAATTTAGCCAAAATATATTGGTTAAACAACCTCCAAATTCAATGTATATAATGAACATTTTCTAAAAGTAATGGATTTAAGTGTACAATAAGTGAGTGCATCACTACTTTAAATGTATTTTTCCAATTTTGATTTTCAGGATTGGAGTTAGAGAGATTTCTAGCGGTGCTTTTAGATATGTTTTAACACTTAAAGATTATAACACCGAACTCTTCCAAATACGTCGGTTTAAAGCATCAATAATACATTGCAAAATTAACTAAGCAACAGCACGAAAAGAAAATTTAGGAGCGTACACTATTTCAAGCATACGTTCTGCTATCACTACTGCACAGTTTTACCCCATGTTACCCAACATAAATTCGCGTCGATATTGACTTCGGTTGGATAAAACGTTAACGTGATGCAAGCAGCTTAGGTAAAATGTTCTTATAATGAATAATGTGATTATTCAAACACTTCAACACGCAGTAGCACAGAATTGATAATTTAATTACAGAGCGGCAAACTCAGAAATATTTGGAAAAATGTTCACGTTTCTGTTTGACATACATTTGTTTAAATTCGTCAAAAACTGAACTCATTGCAATAATCTGATAAATAATTACAGAATTGAAACTTGACAGCCATAGTTAGGATTCGTTAAATTCTCCACTGAACAACCGTTTTGCTTAATTTACTAATCATGAAATTGGCACAAACTTTAGAAATGTTCTAGTCCTTGTTCAAGCAAATAACTTCTATACAACTTAGAGACGATGCCAATTAAATGACTTTTATAGTTGCTGGAAAATAACGGAGAGGAATCTAGAGCATTTTGTAATACTGGGTAAAAGGTTGCTTACTTCGTCAGTTACACCTAATCGAATATCCTGCCGACGGAAAACGAGGGAGCATCACGGACTGCACGGCGTTCTTCTCTCCCCGCTTTTTTTTATATATATTTTGCACCATATCGCTTGGCCAGTCAAGGTATCATGAGACGTCATAAAGCTTGGCAGGAACGTATCACAAATTAGCCGGAGTACAGCAAATAAAAGAACACAAAACTGAACAGGAACATTTAAAACGCCCAAGGTTTCAGTTTCCGTTCTCGGTGCCCGGTAAGCTTTCCTTTAATGATGAACGCTCATATTCTAAAACACAATTTTCATTTTCCTGTGCCGTTCTGGTTTCCATTAAGGCTTCATATCTCAAAGTCTAGATAAATGAGTTTCGCTGGTTTTGTTATTGACATTATTTTGTTTTAATGGAACTTCACAGGGAAATCGGTTTCCAGGTTAAAGTGCTTCCCTTGTAAACCAAAGTACGCCACACTGTGCTTGCTGCAGTCGATCCTTGACATAGAAAAGTGAAGTGCATATCTAGTCATTATGCTAATGAAGAGTTTCTACTTTAGACATGCGCATTTGTAGCGGATATTTTATGTTGTTCTTGTGCATCTACTAGCGTGTGTTTCGGTGTGATGGTTTGGATGCCACATTCAAGACATCCATAGAGTAAAAAAAGTCACTTGACCTTATAAAATACTATTGCTTGCATCAACTTTCTTTTAAACAAACGACTAGCAGAGACTACATTCTTGCTATGCTAAACAAATGAGCGGCAGTATAATATAAAATTCTTCTGCATGTAACCAATCTGAATACGGACGTGTGTAAGTGTCCAAAATCTTGCAGATTTCTTTATAACACATTTAGCATTCATGGTTTGCGTATGTCCGCGAGTACATTAGATAGCTAATACATCAGGGCATTCTTTAAGAATGGACAAATTTACGATTATTTATAAAGTAATCAGTAATTTTAATTGAAAACTGAATTGTATCGACTAAAAGAAGAACTATTTTGTAAAGTGTCCACAATAATTTCAAAATATTTTGTTATAATTAGAACTTCAGTTTGTAAAGGAAATAAATCGAACGAAGAGTAATTATTTCACTATCCCAAAAGATTATATTATTTCTCCGTTCCGAGACTATGACCCTGGGTGCAGAGATCATCGTTCGAGAGCAGCCGTGGTGAACAATAAATCTGCAAGAAGTTCACCAAAGGTGTGAATTCCATCATCAAACACCTTCATCACCCAAAATAAACCGCTGCACACTGTTGAATTACTTTGTGTTTGAACATTTTCAGACTTCCATATAAAAGTAGCACCAAAGCAAGTGCAAATATTTTTAGATGCTGCCATGTAATAAGCTTAATAACAATTCTGGTTGTATTGGATTCACATGGCTTCCATTACTACTGTACAAACTACTCTTTCAAACGCTTATTTCTCTATATACTTCATGTTAATCCAGATAAATATTATCTTATAGCTGATTTTCTTGTAGGTGCAAGGGAAAAATGGGAACACAGCAGACTTTAAGTGCTAATAAAACTCTTAAGAGCTCGTCGTTATGTGATAACAACGAAATCCCGTTCTGTTTACATGATCAAAAGATAAAAGAAGCGAGTAACGACATCCCATTTAAGAAAAGCATCTGCATATTGGAAAATTCAAATAAATAATAAGAAATATCTTGCAAATGTTTCCACAAAAACATTTTTTGACAGTTTTAACAAACTCTAACGTTTTTTTTTTGAGTTGTAACATTTGTCTTTCTTCATTCGAAATGAAGAGGACTTCTGAGGAAATTTTTCGGGTATTCAACATATACATTTCATTTGTCATGAATGTTTTAAAATATATAACATTTTAATGAAAATGTTAGATGCATTTTTTTGGAAAATAAACATTTTGTGTAAATGTTTTATGTAAAGGTAATCCGGAGTAAAATAATTCTTTTGAAATCTCCAACTTTTAGGAGGACACACACACACACACACACACACACACACACACACACACACACACACACACACACACACACACACACACACACACACACACACACACACACACACACACACACACACACACACACACATCTTTTTCTGGACACTTCAAACTGTTAATTCTGTTAAATCTTGGTATCGAATTTTTTTAATGGTAAGCAATATCTTCTCTACTTTATATGTGGTAGAATAAATAAAATGGATCTACCATTTGGATATTCCAGTTGTGCTTTTTACTGTTAAACCTAAATACTCTACTGCAATGGCTGAAAAAATGTTTCCTTCAGCGAGTCTACAAGTATGGAGCATGCACTGCATCATACGGCAATAGGTTGGGAGGTGGGGGTAATTGCTTGCCAGAGCACGGGAGGTTTGCACCTTTATGCACTAGCTCTGCTCTACTGTATGAATAGGCCAACAGCATGAACTATTTTACTGAAATACACCAGGAATTATACTCTGTTTACCATTACCATCCTTAGAGGTAGAACCGTGGAATTTTCTCATGTTTAAAGGGGACTTTCGACCTTTAAATAGACAGCCATTAGATTACTTTTAATTTTAGATAACAATATACTAAGAGGAATAACATAAAGAACAAAATATATAAAATATGCTTTTTGAAAGTTTGATGTTCATTAAATCAGACGGTGAACACTCTGATTTCTTGAATATGACAGGCACGCTATCCCCACATCACTAAGGTAAACATTTGCTTGGATGTCTATTTTCATTCGCTATTGAAGTGAGACACTTATCTACTTATATGTTATAATTAAAAATACTTAAAATGGAGTCCAAAAGTCAAACACTTTTTTATCACTTAAATTATGGATTTTATGTAAAATGTTTTATTCTTTAAGTATTCTCTTTTATACTCTGCTGTGAAAACCTAAAGGTAGCAAGACATAACAATAAATGGGGCTTAAATATATGCACTTTGTTTTTACTCCAGAACTGTTTCCTTTAGAGAGGTTAACCAATATTTTTTCTACATGCATATAAAAGTTTCACTAAATGTACTTTTATTATTAAACGTATTTGTTCTTTTAAGAGTGATTATAGTGATGTTTAGTTTTCATAAGCATAGTCCTATATTGTGGTTTAAGTTAGTGATATTTGTAATGCATGTCGAATTTCAAATTACAGAGATTGCTAGTGTTAGGTTAAGCAGTTTCGATATGTTATTTACAGGTAGTCAAGCTTTAGAGATTTAATAAACAAAACAGATA
This sequence comes from Mantis religiosa, assembly GCA_030765055.1. NCBI lineage: Eukaryota > Metazoa > Arthropoda > Insecta > Mantodea > Mantidae > Mantis > Mantis religiosa. The sequence continues at coordinate 121,385,779 of CM060955.1, read as the reverse complement.
GACTTTCATTTATAATTCTGGGCATATAAAAGCAATTCCTAATGCCAGAAATATCATAAATATATCGTTGATAAGTATTTCATAGTAAATGTTGACGCTGATTCTTAAATTTATGCAAGCCATGAAAAAAAAAAGGGATTCATTTTGTAACTGAAATATAATGCAAAATAAAAGGACTATTATATAGTAACCCATAACGCTAACAGTCGATAACTGCAGTAAAGTGGGATATATGTATTAATATTTCCTACTTTCAGTCCTCGATATCGACTCATGCAGATGCAGTTTGGTTTAATGACACCTGCCCATGCCCACTCTGTGTGAGTGAGAATTCCTCGGTGCTGTGAAAACACGTTGGCACAAACACAGCCAGTCACCTGCACTAAACTCATTGCAGACACTGACAACACCTAACACACTTCACCACCACTTGTTCCAGGGTAAACAAATCCCACGCAACGGTTTCTACACATGAAATTGTCGTTTTATCGACACATTGAGACATTTTCACACTGCTCTATTTACACACAACGATGAAGATGGCACTTTCACGCTACAACTTGCTAAAGTGGAACACACTAAACTTGTCGCACGCAGGCGCGGTGGTTTCCAGCACAACACTAACCGTTGCACCGGTAGCTTGGCCTGACCACCAACAATAAGAAGGGAAGTGCTTATATGCTATAGTGTTTGGAATTCTATCATCTCCGGTGATTCACATTATGGCACTTACAATGCTTTTGTCATATTTCTAACGTGTAAAGTTGTATAACCTAAACTTCCAAATTGAAATAACCGTATGTTGACAATTCAGTTTTTCTATTCATTGCTTTGAGTTTTAATTATATGCTGGGAAGGTTATATAGTAGTAGTACGTAAAGTGTATGTCGTTGCTGAAAATAATTAAGGAATAATACTGAATTATGTACACCGCTTGTTATATTAAATGTCCTATGTATCCAATTATTTAAGTTGCATGTCAACTTTTCCGTGAATAGTTTATAGTATTACTAAATGATTCAAACTGCTTCTTTTTCATAAGTATTTAACGGAAAAAGTCATGTTTCTATGTTTGCTGAAAAAGTTGCAATATTTTATCGTTAACATGAGATAATTTCTAAATTTATCCGGGTAATTTAGTAAAATATCATTTAAAACTATGTATTTTCATTTTTTGTATAACTTTAAAGCTTCAATATGATAAGTGAAAAATTAAATCACATTGATATTTTATGTGCTAAAACATTTGGAATATTATAGAAATTAATTGTTCTTTCACACTGGCCGTATGTAGGCTAAATTGTGGAAACGTAGAGTCAGACTGAAATATTCAATGCCATAGCCGGGATTTGAACCACGGATCTTCTGGTTTCCGTCTTGCCGCTCTACCATTGAGCTACTGTGGCCAACGTGCCGACATGACATTAAATTCTCCAACTGACTTGTATTTTCCCGGTAAACCACTTAGGAGTTCTCATAAACACACGAGACAACTACCTTAATGGCGACTTACGTTTTCACAATTTAGCCTACACACGGCCAGTGTGAAAGAACAATTTCCATTAACTGACCTAATAGTGGTTAACTATAAAGCCCAGGCCTTAAAGTATTTACATGTTGTAAGTCGCCATTAAGGTAGTTGTCTCATGTATTTATGAGAACTCCTAAGTGGTTTACCAAGAAAATAGGAGTCAGTTGTAGAATTTAATGTCATATCGGTACGTTGGCCAAATTAGCTCAATGGTAGAGCGGCTGGACGGAAACCAGAAGATCCATGGTTGAAATCCCGGCTATGGCATTGAATTTTTCAGTCTGACTCTACGTTTCCACAATTTGGAATATCAGTTTACTTCTTGGAAAATCAGTTTTAAAGTCATTATGTTCTCGAAGTCAAGGATAAAGTCATTCTAAATGTTATAATTCGTTCCTCGTTTATTTAAATATTTAGTTGTTATTTACGATACATCCTCCAACATTTAGTCATATCGGACGATGAATGAAATGGGTGAAATTATACTCAAATACGTCCGGGGTCCATGGAGCTTAGAGTTACCTGACATTCGTCTCTCAGGATAAGGGAAAACACCGGAAAAAACCTTATCCAGGTAACTCAGGATTCGAACTCCAGACCCCTTGAACGTGAGGCAGACACGCGACCATGTACGCTACCGAGGCGGACACGTTTGTTTATGTGAGATAAAGTAGCAAATGTCTGCGTATGATCCATGGGATGCTTGCCAGTTCTGAAACCCAAATTTTATTCTTTTCCCAGTACCGTTTTGAGTCATTAGCCCCTGACTAGTTAGTATACCTGCAATTTTCATAGCTTACCCGCGCTCATCTCGAGAGACGAGAAGTTAGGATGCTGTGTGTCTAAGCAATTAGTATTCAATGTTGAACACTTGCTATCAACACAGAAGTATTATCATTATTACAACTTGTATTAGCTTTGTTTACGCTATACCTGTAGCATCAGTTGACCGTAGGACACATTGGCTCCTAAATTTCGAGTGATAGTTATGGTCATTTCTTCTGCTATGGCCCTCTCATTATCATATCACATTTGGCTACAAACAGAAGAGTTACTAATTTTAACTTTTTGTTTTAATCGTGGGAGGCGCCGTGGGTAAGACCAGTCGCCACTCACCAAGGGGGTATACGCTCTCGGTGCATAGTGGTATATAGTATAATACATTTTGAACATTTTGAAATTCTATAAGCATATAAACACATACGCAATCAGCACAAAGAATCCATAAAAGTGTTTTAGTCTGAAGAGTGCTCTATTAATATACAGAACATCGCGTAATCTAATGTGGGTATCAAATTACTTTCTTTAAAGCGATATTTGAGGGATTAAAGTAAAAATATGGTGAGGAAGTACACCAAAAGATTGCCCACTTTGGTAGCGTAGATGATAGCGTGTCTGCCTCACGTTCAAGAGGTCCCAAGTACAAATCTCGGTCAGGGTGAGTTACCTGGATAAGGTTCTTTCCGAGATTTTCTCTTATCCTTAAAGACGAATGTCGGGTAACTCGCGACCGCTGCCAAAAAGGCAGCGCAATAGATTTAAAATATTAGTCTATTCAGTAACACACGCCCAGGTCATCCTGGACCGCAATTTCCGCTTATGTTTTCCTTGAGCCCCCTAGAGCCGCGGACAGAGCCCTTAGTCATGACCGATGCCTGGGATTTAACATCCACTCGCTCCCGCCCACCGGGCGACAGCATCGCACCTCTCACTTGAATTACGCGGGTGCTATGCGGGAACGCAATAACCTAACCCTAAAATCTATATAACACGAAATGCTAACCGGTGGAGGTTTTTTAGTGGAGTAGTACCCCCTCCAACACAGTGGAAGTCCATAAATGGATTTTTCCTGCACTCGAAAAAAATCTAAGCTCCATGGACCATGGACACATTTGAGCATCATTTCACCCTCTTCATTCACCGTCCGATATGAATTAACGTTGGAGGACGTAAAATTAAAAAAAAAAAAGCACCTAAAGATTTATAAATTAATCCACGGACGTAAGATTTCTGGTATTCAATCTAAGGACTCCAAATACTGAATTAAGAGTATTTTAAAGACTACATGTAGATTAAATTGAGTACTTTTAGAAGAAAGGCTTTGAAGATTAAAATAAAAATACTTTGTTTCTTAACGACGCCTCAATTACCAGGAACATTTCGTCCCGCAGGAACTCTTTTACAAGCCAGTAAATCTACAGACATGGGACTGTGCGTTTTAAGTAAACTTAAATAATATAGGTTCGGGCTGGATTTGAACTCCAACTCCTGTGATCATTAAATTAGCCACCCAGATCGACAAGGTTTTGAATGGAGGTAAATCATCTTTTAAAAAATGAAACCATCTTTTAATTAAATTAAAGTTACTCTTAAGAAAGGTAAACGTTGTGGGTAGTATTATAATTTAATGAAGTAATGTACACTAAATCAGGGTGTCGAGAATTGCAAACCTTTTTAAGATCCTAGGACAGAGTGAGACAGCTGCAGCATGTCACAGTGGTATCCTGCAACGAGTTTAAAATGCCTCTCCAAATAACTAAATAATCAATGTCACTGTTATGGCTTAAATTTTGATAAACTATGCAGAATAAACGAAACAAGGGTGTAAAATAAACCTAATATTTAATAAAATACAAAACTAATTACATTAAAAGTAAACTGTCTTTATGGAATTGCATCTCCGTTCGTGGCAGAGGTAAGCATACTACCATTAGAGTAAATCTATAGGTTGTGCATCTTAGTGGTCTTAAGATATTGCTATAGCTATTCAGATTATTACATCAAGATGAATATTTTTAATAAGATAAAATTGCATACGTAGCGTTAGATTTTAAGTTAATTTTGAAGTCAAAATCATTCAAAAAAGGATAACACGTTGTAGTAAATATTTGAACATATCCAAAACTAAATTATTGTAGAAAGCTTTCAATTTAAATGCACTTCAACACATTTTTAAGTGTAGATAGATTTTTCTAACATTTCTCTCGCAATTCGTCCATGAATCGTCAATTTTTAGGAAGCTCAAGATAAATGATTTTTAATGCTGCAGTGAATTAACCTAAATTTGATCAGTGCTGATAACTTTATTTCATTTATACTCTGAAATATAAAACTCTTATTCCGTAGGTTGCTGTTATAGGATTGTTTCATGTATATAATATGAACACAGCTGCGCTTAAAGTTGCTCAGCTGTTTAGGATTGGAAGGCAAAGCAAGCAGTGTAAGCTGTGTATGTTTAAGTAGCTAGTGCAGAATTAATGTAAAAACTGGACCTAAAATTAAGAACACAACATCTAATTTGAAGCAATTCAGGTGATGAAGCAAGAGTTTTCTAAACTCCCCTCCACTGTAATCTCTCCTAATTGGAAATATAATGACAGCTCTTAGTTGGCAAGTTTCTTTACCGAAGAAAATGCAAATGATTTTATCTCTGACCTATAGGTTACCATTTTATCATGAGCGATAGTTTCCCCCCCCTTTTTTCTATATTCATTCTTTTCAAAGATAAACTTTAGCAGTCATTATGAATAGAACTTGGGACGAATTCCGGTTCGCCATATGCAACAATTCGTGCAGAAACTAGACACAAATACAGTCGCGTGAAGACTCGCTCAAAGGCAATTGGCGCAGCTGTTGCTTTTTCTACTCCGCCTGTCGCAAGGGCAATCATGATGTAACATATCCTTGTTTTCACCAACGTTAATACCTTATGCTGTAAGCTGCACGAGATTGCTTTTATTGAAGGGAATGGCGAAAGATATGAAGTGTATTTTCAGTAGCTCTATTATGCCGTACAGCTGTTTTTTCTACCCATGAGTTCAACAAGATCCTGATCCCGAGGATCACTTTTAAACGTAGATGCATACCATCATATATTTACTCATATTTAAGACGGTAGAGAAATTTGGGCACACTGGCATTTTTAAAACCAATTCTTTGAAAAAAGAATAAAATCGAAAAATTGGGCACAAATGTTTTTGGCAGAGAGGCTCTCGTTTTGCTTTACTTAATTTTGTTCATTTTTTGAGTTTTAAAAAAGCTTGATAAAATTGATCCAAAACTTTATTCAATTCCATTCTATTCTTTTTTTAATTTTTTAGTAAATAAACTAAGCAACTGTTATTGGTAGGACGAATTTAAATTGTTTTCCTGAAGGAATCTGACCACTTTCTTCCCCCTGTTAGGAGATTTTCCTTAATAAATTGCTTCCTCTTTAATCACTTGTGATTTAAACATTCAAATTGCTTCATGAAGGGTTCTACTGTTGTTAAAATCACTATTTTATAATGAAGAACATGTAGCATTCAGCGTGGCTGAATAAAAAGGTTAATTTCTAAGTCTAAACTTCGATAACGTTTTCATTGTTTCCTTTTTTATTTGAAATATTGAATAATGAATTCATGAATGATATGAAATGATAATACGGCACAAAAACAACAAATTTTATTGAATATTTTGAACATGCCTGTTATTAGCAAATTTTTGTGAAATAATTAAATTATTTTGCTTTTACATTAACATTTGCAGATACATAACGGAAAACAAAGTTTCATTCTGTTAGCATAATTAGGAGATTGTGCGTTTAATGCAAATGGTGGTGAATGTAATAAATATAATGATCATGAATCAGAACGTTCAAGAAATAAGGTAGTTTTAATTTAAATGTGAATATGAAAGTTCCCCTTTAAAGGCATAATGTACAGCTAGAAATAATCCTGTTATGATTTTAATAATTAAACATAAGCATATTGTGCCTTTGTGGGTTTGTAAAATTAAAAGTCCAGGTTGCAGAAATTCAAAATGCTCTTAATTCCATAGAAAAACACTTTGGTCAACCCTTACAGTAGCAGAATTATGTAACACACACAATTACGATCTGCAAGGTCGTCACCTACAAACAAAAGCATTCACTTTCAAAACACAGCTGTACGCGGGCGATTCTCAAGTTCCGTTTCGACTCAGTCTTGGCGAGTCACGGCTTCCTTATATACCTCTACTCATATTTCTAGAAATTTCTGGAATGTTCTGTAACAAACAAGAAATCGAACCTTTCAGTCAGCTATCTGTGTCTATCTGTTTCGGCAAGTTTAAATGTCCGCGCTGCACTATCTGTCCCTTTGTATGCGCCGGCCACCAATCGCAACAATGGGTTCGCGACAGTAATAAGGAACCGAATTTCATCACGAAATTCCTTAGTTATAAATAGGGCCCAGATTTTTAGGCAGAAAGTTCCTTCATTTTAGGTTTATTGTATGTTTAAAATAGTTTTTTTTTTCAGGTTTCTCTTAACAAAATAGGTTTTTAAATATTTTGTTTACCAGTACACATACTTATAATTTTACTTTTCTGCTACTTATTTGTCAGATGTATTCATTAACTTATTTCACAAAAGTATAAACAGTCGGTACTGAGACCAATAATGATGTATGGTTCAGAAAGTTGGGTGTTTACAACCAGAGAAGAACAATGGTTATTACGGTGGGAAAGGAAGATTTTAAGAAATATATTTGGAGTGATAAGGGACTAGGACGGATGGTGAATGCGGACTAACTTGGAGTTACAGTACCTATTTGGACAACCAAATATGGTAATGAAAATTAAACACGGAAGAATAAGGTGGATTGGCCATGTGCAGATAATGCCGGAAACCAGTGTAGTTAACAAGATATTTATAGGAAAACTGGATGGCAGAAGGAGAAGAGGAAGACCCAGGAAAATATGGGTAGATGATGTAGAAGATGACTTGAGAAAGTTGGGGGTTAAAGGCTGGTGAAGAAAGGCAGAGGACCGAGTAGAATGGAAGAGGGTGGTTAGGGAGGCCAAGGGCCTACATGCCCTGTAGCGCCAACTATCATCATCATCATCATCATCATCATCATCATCATCATCATCATCATCATCATCATCATCATCATCATCATCATCATCATCATCATCATCATCATCATCATCATCATCATCATCATCATCATCATCATCATCATCATCATCATCATCATCATCATCATCATCATCGTCATCATCTGCCCGCCTCGGTAGCGTGGTGGTAGCGAGTCTGCCTCACGTTCAAGAGGTGAGTTACCCGGGTAGGTTTTTTCCAGGGTTTTCCCTTATCCTGAAAGATGAATGTCGGGTAACTCTAAGCTCTATGGAACCTGGGCTCATTTGAGCGTCATTTCACCCATTCCATTCATCGGTCGATATGACTTAACGTTAGAGGACGTAAAAATTATCAAAAAAATCATCATCATCATCATCGACAACAACAGTTTAAGATATTCATCAAAGAATGCACAAAATAGAGTTTACTGTTTGCTTTCTAGGTTATTTTTTGGTATTGCAATGGTAGCTACAGACATACCCAAATTTTCTGGGGTAAAATATTTCCTATTGTCACGCAACTCATTCTTGTATGACGAAAACATTCTTTCAACAGAACATGACGTCATTAGAGCGCAGACCATCGATTGCAGCAGGTTCTAGGGGTAGCTTTCCTTTATACTTTTATCCCTGCAATACCGAGTTTGATTTTCATGTCTTCAAATTCAGGATTTCGCTAAATAATATTCTGCACCTTCGAAGAACATGCAATTCATACAACCCCATTTCTCAAAACATTGTTAAGGATATCTAGATCATCTTTTAATGGTAAATTTGTACTTTCCAGTGTGAGAATAGCTTTTGGTATAAAGCCAAAATACATGTTAATATAAGCAAGGGAAGCTGCAAGAGTTTGGCACTCGAGTGATCACTTAGCCTTGACAATGGAGGAAGCTTCTGCTTCATCTAATGCATTGACGACGTTTTTAATGTCCTTTAAGTTTTCAGCATAGAAACAGAACAGAATTCGAAGCTCGTTCGGATTGATTTACACATCACCTTTCCATTATTGAGATGAATGCATATAAGGCTGAATTTCACTTGTTTTATTAATTTACCCCTGGATATGACCTCCCAAATCAACTTTGTAAATTGTAAAATAACATCTTCGTTTCGAAAAGGGAAAGCAGCTATTTAGATTACTTTAGGCGTCAAAACGGGTCGCCGGGGTAGTGCAGTGGTTCCATTCGCGGCTCCCGTGCTAAGGTTCCCGAGTTAAATTCCAGGCTCTGGGGTTGGCGATTTTAAGTCCGCCCTATCCACGCCTTCACCTCTGTCTAGTACATGTAAAGTGTCCCTTATGCCCAACATGGTTTAGAGTGTGCGGTATAAGCTGTATGTCCTCTCGCCTCACCGTCGTCTTCATTATTACCCTACCATTGGAGGTAATAGGCCCGCCCTCCGGGTGCCTCCACCTGAGAAATGGTGTTCGGACATCACATGGTGGGGTGAAGTTACCCCGAAGGTCAAGGTTGCCATGTGGGGAGTCTTGGTAGCCAATCAACCAGATGCCAAACACTCATTTAGTTTTTTTTTTTTTAACGAAATAAAGTTAAAACCTAAAAATATGGGTCCTAGTTATAATCTTTTAATTTTCAATAAATTCACGTATATGCACATTAAGTTGTACTTCTCGTAGCGGTAACTCTCCCCAGTCTCTCTCTCTCTCTCTCTCTCTCTCTCTCTCTCTCTCTCTCTCTCTCTCTCTCTCTCTCTGTGTTTTTTTTCCTAACTCTTGATAGTGAATGAAATAGCTAATTAGTGATGAAGTATCTCACTGCTTAGATAAAAAAAATCAAACATATTTTTGCATTTCTATGAAAGAAATGTAATATACTGTGAAAGGTAACAGTTTCTCATCAGCATTGCCTTTATGAATGAGGAGCTATTGAAGTGCACTCAGGTATATTATATGATACAGAACTTCCGTCAGCAAATACATCCCCTTCGCCGTAAAGTGCAATTTATTTCGCACTTCAGAAAATCTATATTTTAGATCTGAATCACGAAGTTCGGCGTAATTTGCAATAAAATTCATAACAAAGCGTTCGTCGCATTAATTCCGCGCTCAGTTGGAGTGCAGATGGGGAAAGCCATACTCTAATAGATTTTATCTCTATTGTGCAACTACTTGTATTTCATAGCTGAGCTTTAACGGGAAAATGTTGAAATCAAACAAAAAGCAGCTCATACGTATAAGCGAACATGGAGGACAAAGAAGAGTTTATGTCGTTATTCTTCTGTAAAGGTAATTCGCAATTGTCCTCGCAGTTTTCACTTATGCTTCATCACGTATCCATTGTATAAACTTCTTTAGATTTGTTTGACGTGACGCAAAAGTGCCGCTTATATAGTGTAGTTGACAGTTTAATGCAAGAATCTAAAGAAGTGGGAGAGGATTGGGATATCAGTACAGAGGGGATTCGGTACGTAGGCCACCATGCTGGGCTCATTGTTCCTATGCCCCCAAGTGGGGCACCCCGGGGAGGAAGGATGAGGCGAAGGAGACAGAGGGCGGCCAACCCAAGGAGCCACGATAGTACAGAGGGCAGGGTCCCTACAGTTTACTTGGATAGAGACTTCCCCCGACAGGCCAGGACAACGGACATTAAGTGCAGAGGTTCTACCTAATCAGTCCAGGACCCTTAGGTCCAAAGATCCTGGCCTCCTTCAACCCGGGAGCGATGGATACTCCGGGGCTCTTTCCATAGGGCAATACCCGGTTTCTTAAAAAGCCCTCCTCCCCGTTGACAACAACGTCAAGACGGGATGGAAGTGGTTACGCGCGTCAACCCTGCCGGGAAGACTACCGAAAAACCTCGGTGGGGCCGCATGGTCATCTAGCACACCTTCTACTAGCTCTGCAGGCTAGTGCCCTGGACTTATTAGGCAACCCTCTACCCCCTCCGGGCGGCCGTAGGACAACGGACACGCTCCCCTACTGTGAGGCAGCAACGAGCCCAGCAGCCGAGCCCTAATGGTCCCAGGCAGGCGATCCGAACCCCAAAGGTCCCTGGCTGGCCGACCCGAAATTTCCCAGCAGAGGAACGGAGACAGGCAATCGATCTACCGGAAGAGGAAGTAGTTTTCCTCAGAGCATATCATCCTGCCATGCACCGCCGAGACACCCGCCGACACTTCTACCCTAAAAGAGACCACGAGATGAGAGATGATATGAAATGATAATGCAGATAAAATGGAGGGACAGGAAATTCGGGGGATGTAATTAACCTACCCAGCATTCACCTAGGGACCCGAGAAACCTCCCGAAAAAATCATGGTTCAGGAGGTCAGCCACGGTAATCGAACCCGGTCCTCCAGAATGTGGGCACATCGAAACCTCCTGAGCCATCCCGCTCGGTAAAGAAGTGGGAATAGAGTACAAATGTTAAGTCATATCGGACGATGGATGAAATGGATGAAATGATGCTCAAATGAGTCCGGGGCTTAGAGTTATCCGACATTCGTCTCAGGATAAGGGAAAACCCCTGACCGAGATTCGAACTCGGGACCTCTTGAACGTGAGGCAGACACACTACATCTACGCTACCGAGGCGGGCTAATTAGCTCTAATTTGGAGTTGTTAAACATTAGAAAAAGTATATATTATATTATTATATTAAGTATATAAAGTAATATATACTTATATATTAAGTATATATTATTATATTAAGTATACATTGTTACTCGTAAATAATAAATGCATTTGGTATAATTATAGTGCTTGTTCTTAGCTGTATTCTGTTACCGAGGGACGTGCCGCTACCTATTTAACTTACTAAATCAACTCATCTTGGCTATACCCTGATTTTGGGAACAGTAATTACGGACAAGCATACTCCGATGTTTATCGAAAGCACATCTCTGTTGGTTTACCGGGGAAGCAGTGGAGCCAAGGCGGATAACTAGAGAACTAATATGTTAATTTGGAACCAAAATACACCAAACTGTAGTGTGTGTTTAAGGCATTGTAGTATACGTGGTCTGATAATTTACCTGGTTAGCAAGTTTCATGGAACCATACAACTCTATGAGAAGTAGGAGATTATAGTATAATCAACAATTAAAAAGTCTTTTTTATAATACTATTGTCGTTCACCGATATTTATCGGACTCTTCGTAAGGCAAACGTCTCTAGTGTATCACAATATGTAATTAACTCAACGTTATACTGCTAAGTGGAAGTTTTAAACAATAACTCGTAAAACAACTGGATCCTATACGGCCATAAGATTTTGAGCTATGATGTAATGGATCCTTGGTTTTGAACTATAATTGTGAAATATGTGCATTTTTTATACTTTCACTTATAGCAAACTTTTATTTTTCTTCTTTATTTCCAAAATAACACAGAAAATAATATGAATTAGAAACACATTATTTACTAAAAACATTTAAGTAGCTGTATGTTAGCAGTAGTATTTAACTTTTCGTCGTTTATTGTAACATAATAGTTGTCTTGCACAGGAAAGTGTAAATACACATCAATTTCAATTTAAGTTGGCACAGGATAATTTTAAAAAGAGTATCGCAGATTAAATATATATATTTTGTAACTCATATATTACTCATTGTCATAATTTTACTGCAGTTTCTCCAGGTTTTGGCAAAGCTCTCATTATTCATTTTTGGTATTACTTTGTTTTATACATTCAGCATGTGAAGGAAAAATAACTATGTATTTGTGCATGTTCTATTTGTCAAACTGAAACTTATTAACCAATAAAAATTAATTTAATTCTTGTAAAAGTTGATATTCTTTGTACAAGAAGAAATTAATAATGGTTAACAATATACGTAAGTGTTAATATAAATGTAAATTTGTCAAAAGTGAAGGAAAATTCTCTACTTTTGCTGAAATCTATACAGATTTTGGGATATTTACATTTTAAAATTGAGGTGATATTACGAAAGAGGATATATATATATAAATTAATAATGGTTAACAATGTACCTAAGTGTTAATATAAATGTAGATTTGTCAAAAGTGAAGGAACATTCTCTACTTTTGCTGAAATCTATACAGATTTTGGGATGTTTACATTTTAAAATTGAGGTGATATTACGAAAGAGGATATATATATATAAATTAATAATGGTTAACAATGTACCTAAGTGTTAATATAAATGTAGATTTGTCAAAAGTGAAGGAACATTCTCTACTTCTGCTGAAATCTATACAGATTTTGGGATGTTTACATTTTAAAATTGAGGTGATATTACGAAAGAGGATATATATATATATATATATATAAATTAATAATGGTTAACAATGTACCTAAGTGTTAATATATATGTAGATTTGTCAAAAGTGAAGGAACATTCTCTTATTTTTCTGAAATCTATACAAATTTTGGGATGTTTACATCTTAAAATTGGGCTGATATTACGAAAGAGGATGTATATAAATTAATAATGGTTAACAATGTACCTAAGTGTTAATATAAATGTAGATTTGTCAAAAGTGAAGGAACATTCTCTTCTATATATATATATATATATATAGGCATATACATAGTTAATTTTAGGATAAGAGGATTAGAGGATTTATACAGGCATTTTAATGTGCACATTAGATGTTTCTAATCAGTGCTACAAATCACATTTTAATCAAAATATTAAAGAAAATTATTAGTACATAAAAAGTACTAGGTATTTGTTTTCAGTTAAAGTTGGGCAAAGATACATTTACTTAAAATCTCGCATCCCTTGTAGATTTCCGGTTGACCTATGCTCATTTCCTTCCTTTTCTTCTGTATTCATGAAATCGCAATATCCAGCATATGGACGAAGACATATTTTTCCTCGCATAGTTGTATTGTAAGGAAACTACGAGTAGAAGTAGATAACATTTTCACAACCGTGTCAGTAAAATTTCTAGCATCAAGAATGACAATGTGGAATCCACAGGCGAAGCATGACGTTTTACGAATTTCCTCTTAAAAATAAGAGACTACTTGTTTGCGTGTTGTTGTGTTGGAGGCGTATAAATGGATATTGAGATGAGCAACGTTATGTTTCCTGACATTATACGAAAAGAAGGAAACACTGTTGATAACTGACAGAGGAAAGTCGCTTACGGTATTCCCAGAACATTTAACACAGGAAACTAACAATCATTTTGTCGGAACTCTGTGGGCAAAAGAAAACAGAACTACCGTGAAGGAAGATAAAGATTACGTTCATATTTCCCTCTGAAAACCACTATCACTACATTACTTTTGAGACAAAATCCTTTTTGCACGTGTAACTTTTATTATGAGGTCAGGAGAAGATTTTGTTGAGGCTGGATGTAGGCAAATGCTTTATATAGAAACACTTGCTAGTGTTGGCCAGCTTTAAAACATTCTGTGAGTAAGTAAAATAGCTTCAGGAATCATATTCTTTGTTGACTACCAGTAACCTATCTGTTCCTATATCAATATCTTCCTTTCTGTTCGGAAACCTAATGGGGCAGCACAAATAGAGTTGGGAAGGCATTCAACTAGGGTCAAAATTATCGTAAGGTTAATGAAATATTTATATGGAGTAGCCAATTTGGAAGAAATAAATATTATTAAGGTATGCTTTCTTATGCAAATGAGAAGCAAATGCAAATGGTCTTGGACACAAAAAGTAAGGGATTTTATGGAACAGATAGGTAAGACACATATTTGGAGGAATTGGGAGTATTGTTATAGAGGCTTTTGGAAAGAAGTAGAATCAAGATTAAAAGGTATTGATAGCTAAGTTATTTTTGCTAGTACAAGGAAGGAAATTTCGTCTGTGTTTGTCAGATGTTGCATCATTAAACAATGTTGATGAGTAATGCATTTACCTTATAAATATATTCGCGGATATTGCAACATGCCTCAAACTTATGATACATTTCTCACTTTGCTTTTAAGACTTGGTTTAAACTAATTTTCCTAAAATGTTACTAAATTGAAAGAAACAGATACATATTTTTTTTTACCACAAGATTATATTAAAACGTGTTAATATAGCATTGCGTTTGTTTATTTGCACCAAAGGAGGAACTACGCGTACTGTGCCTAACCGATTTAAGGATACGTATATAAACATGATGTCCTGCTCCGTGGCGTAGTGGGCTAAGGCAGTATGCCTTGGTCCCTACCCCCGGAAAGTGGCCCGGATTCGATCCCACCCATGGGGTGCGGATTTTAGGTCCCGGTGCCCACTCAGCATCGTGAGGAAAGTGAGGAGCTTACGCTAGGTAAGCGGCCCTGGTCACGGAAACCATCATTCCGGCTGGGGGATGCCGAGATGCTGACCACATCTCCCCGTATCGATTTGATGATCGTCCACCTCTGCCGTGCGTAAGTGGGCGTGAGGCCGGCAGTCGGGTTGGTAGGCCTTGGCCCTCTAAGGGCTGTCGCGCCATGGGCTGTTATTATTATTATTATTATTATTATTATTATTATTATTATTATTATTATTATTATTATTATTATTATTATTATTATTATTATTATTATTGTTGTGGTTGTTGTTGTTGTTGTTGTTGTTGTTGTTGTCGTTGTCGTTGTCGTTGTCGTTGTCGTTGTCGTTGTCGTTGTCGTTGTCGTTGTCGTTGTCGTTGTCGTTGTCGTTGTCGTTGTCGTTGTCGTTGTCGTTGTCGTTGTCGTTGTCGTTGTCGTTGTCGTTGTCGTTGTCGTTGTCGTTGTCGTTGTCGTTGTCGTTGTCGTTGTCGTTGTCGTTGTCGTTGTCGTTGTCGTTGTCGTTGTTATTATTATTATTATTATTATTATTATTATTATTATTATTATTATTATTATTATTATTATTATTATTATTATTATTATTATTATTATTATTTAAGCATGATAACAGTACCACATACCCAGGTGCATTGCGGAATGTCCCAAATAATACTTAATCCTGATTCAGTGTTCTATGAAATGCATTACTTGAAAATAAGAGTTTATATAGATAAAGGAAAATAAAATATTTTATGAATACGATGCTAAATATCCACTTTGTAGATATGAAGTAGCTATAAGGCTCGCTCATTATTTCATATTAAATACAAAACAATAAAATTGCAAAAGAAGATAAAGATAAGCAAATGGGATGAGTGCCTTCGCGTTCACACAATTTAACCACCTATCGATCTATCTATTTATCTCTTAATTCGGGCGTAAATTCCTTAGCATAACTTCTTTCGGAAGGGAAGTAAAACCGGCGGTCCTATTTCCAAGGTTAAGGCACGAAAAAGTACCTCAAACCACCTCAAACTCAGGGGGATCTTTTGAGTACAGACTCCCGGGAGGAATGGATGAGATGAAGGAACCTGGGGAGACTAAGAACTTCTGGACCGATCAGTGAAGACAACAGAGACATGTAAAGGGAGGCAAACGACCTCATCGACAACCCATATAGATACAAAGCAGTTGGGACAAAAAACTACTCCCAATAGCGAAAGAAACATAAGTTTATAGAGGTGCACGGTTGGCACCCTTTAAAAAGACTTGAATAAAACTTCCATCATACCAGTAACGGAATCACACTATTTAATTAATAAACCTTTAATATATATTGAATAAATCATTGCGTTTCCTTGGTGTGAAAGTAGAGATAGCGATCTCATAATTTGGAGATTATAAATTCGAATCTTATCGGGAGGTTATGCAGATCAGTCCTTTGCTGGTATTTTCCTTTATATTGGTAGATAATTGTATAATGCACTAAATAAATGAACCTTGGCATTTTTAAATTAATTTATTGTTAGTGCACAACTTGCACCGTTAACGCCTTTCCATTCTTAATCCTCCGTTTTTACAGACTAGGACATCGTTTTGTGTAATTTTGGAATATAAAAGTCTTTTCAAAAGTTTATGCAATAAATTTATTTAGACACGTGTGCATACAAGATAGGCAATGAGCCATTATTGTATTTCACACACTGTTGAAGAAAGCGTCATTTAAGACTGAAAACCATTATGATCTAACCTCAATTTTTGCAGTTAGACAAAAGACACAAAAAAGCAAACAAAGAAAATAATACTTTCAAAAAACCATTGCGCTCTTGGAATACGAAAGAAGCTCCTGGTCAAACAGCCTTCTAAATTACATTTCCAAACCATAATTTCCTGCAGTAATGATCAGCGCCTTATACAAACTACCATGGGTTTCCAAATACTATGCACATTTACCTTTGAAGTGGGCGTATATAGCAGATGTCCTATTAAAATGGGGTAGGCCAACCCTTCATCCTACCCCTCCTCCTCTTCCTGCCGGTTTGTAACGGGCATCATGCGGAATGTCTGGCAATGAACTCGCATAGCACTCTAGAGTCATATTAAAAATATGTTCGTTTTTTCTTCCGGGACACTGGCTGCATAATGCATAACTTTATATGTTCCGCTAAAGTAAAAAATGAGGCAGAAGTAACAGAAAGAAGAGAAAAGGCAACTTGGAAAATTACAGGTACATTCAATAGCTGAACCAAGTTATTCATGGAAAAACACTAGTCGCCTACGCTTTAAACTGCAGCTCATTAGTACTGACAGAATCAAGCATTTTACATTTGATATTTCAATTGGAAGTAACATCTTTCTTACCTAGAATTAGTAAGTACAGATTTCATTTGCCCGGAGTGAGTGGTTAGACC
This sequence comes from Mantis religiosa, assembly GCA_030765055.1. Lineage (NCBI taxonomy): Eukaryota > Metazoa > Arthropoda > Insecta > Mantodea > Mantidae > Mantis > Mantis religiosa. The sequence continues at coordinate 121,368,755 of CM060955.1, read as the reverse complement.
GCTTAGCTCGGGTTCGATCCCACGCGACCGCAAAGTTAGATCTGTGGTGACAACACGGCGCTGGGGCAGGTTTTCTCCGAGACCTCCGGTTTCCCCCGCCAGCATTCCATCAATTACTCATTCATCATCTTTCCTATCAATGCATCTCGCTCTCATTCTGTCATCCACTTCCCTCACTCTCATACCAGTCATACTGGATTCTCTCTCTCACTGATCCAGAGATTCCGTTGCTCAATCCGCATAAAGGCTAAGAGGAATAACAATACCCTGACACAACGTGGTGGTATAAGAGGGCACTTAAAGAGGAACATATTATTTGATTTTGTTCTAGTGTAATGTTACATATAACCTTAAGTGAAAACCAATCACTGGATACTATAATTACATTTTCTGATAGATTACAATACATAATTGGGTCATGCTTTTCCGCTTAATGTTAGTGGAAAGAAAGATAGTATTGGTATACTTACGTATACCAATATAGCGCACTTATGTATACCAAACATTCAGTATTAAGATTACACAGAAGATTGACGTTTTGAGGCTCTCTGAATAGAAACAGGGTCTATGTGTGTATGTGCGTGTGTGAGCTGCATAACCCATAAGTTAGTACAAGTTGGAAAGTTACATAAATCCCAAACTTGCTATTTAAATTGAATATTTTTGAAAGATGTATCACGAAAATTTGCAAGCGAGTCTCCAATTTGAAATGGTACCTTTACATTGAGAAAAGCAGTTAACATGTTGTCACCCCTTTTCCCGACGTTGCACAACTTTGAAGCAGTGTGGGGTCTAGCCTCAGTCTTGATTCTAGGGTCTGTGCGAGTATATATGTGAGTAAAGGATGACACCGGAATCCAAGTTTAAGATTTGTTTAATTAACCGTTTCTCTTAATATTTACGTAAATCGGGAAGTTGCCCACTAATGTACAGCAATCAACGTTAATGTCCGGAATTAGCGTATGTGAAACGCAGATTAATTACCTTTAAATTTTTTAATTTTAAAAAGAGAATATGTTTTAATTTGATTTTAATTTACTTAAATTATTTTCTATATTCTCATATAAATTCATTGGGAAATTATAATTTATATAATAAAGAAAAAGCAGGTCATTCATTATTTACATAGGAACAGATACTTCTTCCTCTTGTCACGTCTTCCATCCTCGACGATCAGCCAAGCTGTGTTTCAGATTCTTCTCAACAAAAATGTGTTATTCACAGCTGAATTCCACTAAGCAAGTGGTCCTTCTATTACATTTGTTTCGGTCAGAAGCTACTAAGAAGGGTCCTAGCCACTTTCATGAATGTCCACCATCTGGACCGCCCGGGAAGATGGCTTCCCTACCTGTGAATTGCTAACCCTACAAATATCCTGTTTCACATTTAACAAATGTATCAAATGTTCATATGTAATCTATTATGATTCTTAATTTATTGAATCCATAATTTCAGTATCAATGTTTTATTTTATCAAAAATTGTACAAAAGAGTTTGATTAAAATATCACACATTAAAGATAACTAGCCCGCCTTGGTAGTGTGGTGGTAGCGTGTCTGCCTCACATTCAAGAGGTCCCGAGCTCAAATATCGGTCAGGGTGAGTTACCTGGATAAGGATTTTGCCGGGGTTTTCCCTTATCCTGAAAGACGAATGTCGGGTAACTCTAAACTCTACCGACCCTGGCTCATTTGAGCAGCATTTCACCCTTTTCATTCATGGTTTAATATGACTTAACGTTGGAGGACGCAAATTACAAAAAAAAAAAAAAAAAAAAAAAAAAAAAAAAAACTGAAAAAACTGAAAAAAAGCACTTCTCAAAAATTCAAGATTATTTTAAAGCTTATAGTTATTTTGAGGAACAAACCTTTTAAGAAAACGGTTGAAATTATTTAGTAGCTTGCCTTCCTTTTGACGTTCTGTTGACATTCAATTGTTTTTTTGCAATTATATGAAAAAGTATGGAATTTTAAGGTCAACTGATAGCAACCAGTTCTTAAACTTTTGACAGTCTCGAATTCCTTTATGTATATAACGAAATGTGTAATGTAACTACTTCGGTAAACGTTTATGTTTTTAAAATTGCG